>MU157857.1:71551-176649 GCA_015657495.1 Crepidotus variabilis | reverse complement strand
AACAATATGGGTCGGTGTCCAGGGTCCCCTCCTTGCTGATTCCACATTGCTGCAAACTATATATACATAGACCTTGTCCCAGTCGCGCACCGTACACGCCGCATTGCTGGCTCGTGTTCTTTATAAACCCGCGATCGAAGTCAATCTCGGAATCATCTTAGCAGATGCCACAAATTTAAATCTTCTTCTCCTCAAGCTTACGGACTTCTCGCATAAATGCATGACGTACAAGAGGAAGATCGCGCCGCCCGCATACTATACGTATACGGCAATCTTTTATTTCTCCTTGAGGCCAGGGGGTCGGGCGCTACGCCATGGAATCATTGCCTCAGTGGCACCATACCAAGCGACGAATCGGAACGACAAGGATACTCGCAGAAGCAGTGCACGTTCTGTGAAATTTTGACGCTTATCAGAGTGTCTGACTGCAGAAATGTTTGGGCTTCGGCGTTAATTTACAGACGTTCAAAGTTTTTTGAATCCGTTATCAGACCGTTATCTTTCAGTGTCACAGCCGTGAGCATGCCGCGACGCGTTTTACGCACACACGTGATGAGATCAAAATCCAGGCCCGATGGCAGTCACCCACCCACAACGGGAACGAGTGCCAAGGTCTGGTCAAGCCCGTTTTGAACGTTCTGGAGCCCGTCTCGAGACTTTAAATGCTCCGTCTTGACTGTTAAATTCTGGCCAAATTAAATATATCTCTGCACTGATTTACAACCACAGACATGGTTCTTGTCCGCTTTGCGCCGTCCCCGACGGGACCACTGCACTTGGGAGGGTTGAGAATGGCGCTCTACAATCATCTTTTTTCCAAGAAAAACGGAGGGAAATGGATCTTGAGGATTGAAGACACTGACAAGGTGTGTCTCACCTGTGCTTCTGGTATCCTTGTCTCATCCCGTTAATGTGGGTCTCAAAAGACACGCTACGTACCAGGATCAGTGGAAGGAATCCAGAAAGCATTGGAATGGGCCGGATTGAACTATGACTACGGTCCGTCAGCTTGAACATGCATTTACACATGAGCTAACCTCCGGTGTTTCAGGACCTGGCAGAGAAGGTCCTCATGGGCCATACTTTCAGGTGTGTTCTGGCAAGTTCAGCGGACGAAGACGAAGGCGATGCACTCCAAGTGCGCCCTGGACTAACGGAGCATTGTTGAAATCAGTCGCAACGGCTTGACTTGTACAAAGGATATGCCTCCAAATTGATCGAGGTACACCAACCCACTCCACTCATCCTCGACTTTGGCTGACCTTTTGACGTCTCTTTGTATCCACCAGTCAGGCCACGCTTACCGCTGCTTCTGCACACCAGACACCCTCGCCACTGTCAAAGAAAAGCTTGCGCGTTCTGGGGCGAGTGCGTCGTATGACCGGCGTTGTCTCCACCTCACAGAAGAGGAGGCTGCAAGGAAGGTCAGAGCGGGGGAGAAGCACACTATACGGTTCAACGTCCGTGCCTCTTGCGTCAGGAACTCTTCATCTCTAATTCATTCGTCTAATAGACGACCGCGCTACCTTCACGTGAACCCACTCAAGACCTCATCTTTCGTTCTTTACGAGATGCACACCAATCCCTGGCAACCGACCCAATCCTGCTCAAATCCGACCTATTTCCTACATATCATTTGGCGTCAATAGTGGACGATCATGAAATGGGTATTACCCACGTTTTGCGAGGCGAGGTCTGGATCTTGTCTTCTGCCATATTGGGTGGACACGAAACTCAACTTGTCTTATGCGTCTAGGAATGGATTACTTCTTTACCACTTCATCAAGACCTGTATGCCGCACTAAAACTGCCACCACCCACGTTCGCACACTTTCCTATTCTTTTGAACCCTGATGGCAGTAAGATGTCGAAAAGGCACGGTGATATTCGAGTAGAAGACTTCATCGTCAGTGCTACTTCACTATCTACTATAATTGGCGCTCACCTTCATTTGGTCTCTTTTAGAAACGTGGATGGGAACCAGATGCTGTTCTTAACTGGCTTCTACTATGCGGATACGGTGTTCGAACTTCATCAAGCCAGGACAAGGGAAACTCCAAAGTCTCGGCCCACGACCAACAAGCACATCATCTGGAGAGCAACACGGTCATGAACCTTGATGAGATGGTTGATGTGGTACTTTACGCATCTTCTGCCCACCTAAGCACTGTCCTGACTTCTCCTTAGTTCGACATCTCACACATCACTCAGCGCAACACAATTCTTGAGGCTGCGAATCTACACTACATCAATAAGCATCATCTGATGCGAAAGATGAAGAATGAGACGGAGCTAAAGAAGTTGGTGGAGATCGCAAATCTCAAGCTTCTGGAAAAGTTCCCGTCAAGGTAGGCTTTTTTTATACGAGAATGGACCAAGCCTAACCGTGTCACAATATGGTGCAGTCCTTTTATATCGGATGAGATCGTTGGAAAGGCCATTGTGTTGTCGGAGGTGAGTCGTCTATTATGGCGGTTCTTGTTTTTGCTTATGGAAATACATACATTAGGGTCGACTAACGAACATCTATGATCTACCTGACCTGATGCCGTATGTCTTTAAAAGACCCAAGATCAAGGATGTGTTGGAAGGCTTCACCTCGGCCGAGGCTTTGAGTACATACACTTCCCTCGTCTCCGATTCAGAACTGATATCGTGCGTAGAAAAAATTGCATTTTTGGCTTCCGACACCCTCACTCCGATCAAACACTGGGACCATGATTATCTCTCTAACAAACTTTCTTCTATATATCCCGATCCCTTGACAGAAGACCCTCGTGAAAAGGAGAAGCTCGAAGATCTCAAGAGATTAGGTGTGAAAAAGAAAGATATCTTGAGAGGTATTCGGTGGGCTATAACCGGTATGAAGGTATGACAGCGTTCAGTTGCTTATCCTCCTAAAACGGCAGGAAACTGATGGCTCACGATGTTCATTGGTAGGATGGTCCAGCTCTGATCGATACTATGCTTCTCATTGGAAAAGTCAGAGTCTGGAAGAGGTTATTTGACATATCAGAAGCGAAAATACCACAGCAAAAACCTTGATGTCGCGTCATTTTCATTTCATTCGGCCAATCTGAATTCTAGCTTACTTCTTTGGTAGTATTCCCTCTTAATAAATTTCTTCCAAGCTCTCAAATGAATGTGACCACTGTTCATCAACACTCAAAACTAGCCTCAAGCTCCGTCTTGGAAGCCTTTCTTCTATCACCGATATTGGTGTAATCCATTTATCAAGCCCTTGAATATGAGTCCTGATCCATGATCCATGATGTCTGACCAACTTCCAAAGCAGCTGCACCCTATTGGTTGATAACTACGATTGCACACCATTATTGTGTACTAAGATTCTCAAACGCCAGAAGTCAATGGTCGTCGATCTGGCCGTATGACATGATTGTCGTCGTCGTAACTTTTACCGCGTTACAGTCTTTGCAAGAGGCCTTTGTCGTTAGAGGTTTGTTTCTGCTAATGATATTCTTCCATCTCACTCAAAATCACCCCCTAATACTACTCGAGTATTGAGCACTACGAATATATTTACAGTTTAGCGAATTGCGCATGGGACTGTGGACTTTCCTGCGGACTATCCTCGTTATCCCTTGAAATTCAGCGCGGACAAATCGGGCATCATGTCTTTCGTCGATGATTTCCCTTGGTTTGATTGTCCTTGGATCGAGCTCTGAAACAAGTACTTTCAAGTTAGCAAATTTTCAGCATTCATATTCAAAATAATACCTCTGGAAGCTTCAAGCTCTTCTCCCCTCCTCCTCCTCCTCCTCCTCCTCCTTTTCCTGCACTATTAGTATTAGTACGAGGAAATTTGGGAGATTCAGTCACATGTATAACTGGGAGTGCTGGCTACGATGTACACGATTCAACCACGGTTTAATTATTAGTAACAGAAGAAAAGTACCTTTTCATCTGCTGGAGTCCGAGCCGCCAGAATGGAATCGACGATGCTTTCCACTTCGCGGTAGAGGATCTGTTGTTGGAGCTCGCGAGATACGAGCTCTCGATCCTTCAGTCTGGCTTCGAGCCTGAGCGGCAAGGCAAGTGCACCTATAAATCCAAATCCGTGAGGGATGGTTTTAATGACATCGTTTTATCGGAGGAGAGCGAAGAAAAGCTACGTACCCGAAGCAAGAGCCACAAGAGACAAAACTTTGGAGATATACATATCCGTAGTAAGTGGGCTGAAGGTGTAGTGTTTTCACAGAAATCGACCGGCGATATGGAGGAGATGAGCGCTGCTCTGTAGTGAAACTTTACTTACGAGCAAGCCTTTTCATATTGTGTACGCTTGTGATTTGCTGGATTTGCGACCCCGTTTCATGATAAGCGACGCTAAAAGATGCGCCTCTCGTTTCAATTCTGGAACATGCGAATTCTTCGAGTTCTTGCGATCTTTAGTAATAAGACGCCAGATAAAGGCGAATATCCACTCTCCTGCTTTAATTATAAACAACAAATGAGTGAAGTGGAGAGAAATTTTTGACTGGCCTACCGATTTCTCTCCTTGCTGTCAGGATGACACTGGTTGGCGATATTCCACTACTCACTACTCACTGGTGAGAAGTTTCCAAGTGATATAACTCAGATTGGGGGAAAACGTCGGATATTCATCTGCCTCTCCCAATGAATTTCAATTTTTCAAAACAGTTTCAAAATACTGAGAAGCCTTTACAATTAGAGGAAATTGGATTATTTTTCGGTTCAGTGCGACTCGGGAGCTTGAGCCCGAGCTTCCAGAATAGCATCGACGATACTTTCTACTTCGCGATAGAAGATCTCTTGGTGGAGGTCGCGAGCTTGAGGTATGTGTTCTTGAGATACGGGCTCTGGATGGATCGGCGCTGTCCTAGTGCCAGTGTCGATTCCGACTCCGACTCCGAGTTTGACTTTGAGCGGTGATGCGGATGTAGCTGATTCGGATTTAGATTCAGATTCGTGGTCGTTGAAGCAAAAAAAAATAAAAGAAGAGAAGAGAAGAGAAGAGAGGGAGGGGAGGCGTACCGGAAGCACAGGCAAGAGCCACAAGAGACAAAACGTAGATGACATGCATATCTTGATTCTCGAGTAAGTTGGAGATGGAGTGTATTTCGAATAGATCGACCAGCGATGAAGTAGGGATGAGATGAGCGCTGCTCTGTAGTTGTAAAATTCAGACTTTGAGTCTTTTTATAGTGTTGCTGGAATGCTGGAAATGTTAATGATAATGTTAATGTTAATATTGTCGTATTGTCGTATTGTCGTCATCTTGATTCCAAAGTCTTGATCGCTTGTGATTTGCTCAGTAGTACGCAAAAATTTTGGAGTCTTTGATCTACTGGAAATGTCCATTTTTTGGAAGCGACCGTCGACCAGACCGCAAAAGACGAAAACGAGAGTGGGAGGTCACTGACGGTTTCGTCGCTTCTTGATCGATTTATCGATTTATTCAAGTTGACTGACTTGTTGACTTGTTGAACTTGTGTGAGCTCCAGACGGGCAGATAGATCTATAATAATAGAGTGGAGTGTAGTAAGACTGGCCTTTCAAAGTATTTCGCAGTAAAGTATTTCGCAGTCGCTTTTTACTGTAATTCAATTAGAGTACTCACTGGTGAGATGTTCACATCCATATATACAAGCAATTGAGCTTACTGCATTTAAGATTTAAACCCTTAAGGTGCTTAATCTCCACCTTTCCATATTTCCATATTTCAAAAGGTATCTCTCCGACCGACTCGCCTCTTCGGGGCGGTTGAGATGAGATGAGATGAGATGAGATGGGAATGGGAATATGAGAATGAGAATGAGAATGCTAAGATGTTGGAACAGTGCTCCAATGCTCCAATGCTCCAATGCTACAATGCTACAACACGACATAACGTACAGTAATTCAAAACTGGACTCGGGCAAAAAAAAATACTACGAACCGGAACCCTCGGAAAAACGCAGATTCAGATTCAGACCTCGGAGGATGCCAGTGTTGAAGTCTGCTAAATAATCAGATTAACATTCCTGTATTTAATTATATTATAATTATTGCTCAACAAGAAATGTAAATCGAGAGGAAGACGAATTCGCGAAGGGTTTACGAATGCGAATGCGAATGCGAATGGGGGGGTGTAAAGCGCATAAAGTTGAAGCACTGGCACTGGCAATGTTAATGGCAATGTTAATGAAGCGTTACAAAGTGGGTGGATGTTTTGGTACAGTGCGACCTCTAACGGTTTAAACTTGCCAGTGGATATTTCTTGTGAGAGTTGTGAGAGTTGGGAGAGTTGTGAGAGTTGCATGTGGGAGAGTTGGGAGAGGTGTTGATGGCGAGGGTGTTAGATGTAGATGGCGAGTCTGAGGGGTTGGATCGTTGGAGTGAGAGAAAATGCTGAGTTTGAAGAGTTTGAAGAGTTCGAAGGGGTTGTAGGGTTGTATGGTTGTGTGGTGGGTGTAGTGTAGTGTAGTGTGAAGAATCGAGTACTCAAGGTGCTCAAGGCGCACGAGGAGAGTTGAAGTTGTCTGGTCCTATATCATGATCAGGTATCAAGTATCGATTATGAAGTATGAAGTATCGAGCATAGAGTAAAATACGACAGGCCAGGTTTGAGAAATGAGAATTGGAGAAGTGAGAATCGGAGAAGTGAATTGAACTTTGACATTTGGATTTGAAGTAATATTTGAACGGTGTCTAGTCTACGAGCCTTTGGGTAGTTTTACTTGGAATGTACCTGGATAAGATAAGTGTTGAGAGGTTGAGAGGTGTTAGTCAGTTGAGGTGAGGTGAGGTGATCAGGTTGAAAGAGGACGTAAGGAGAGGAGAAAGCGAAGAGGAAGCGATTTGGACGAAACCCCGACAACTTGAAAACCCGAAAACCCAAAAATTTGAGAATTTGAGAGTTTGAGAAATGAGAGGCCAAAAAAAGGCTGGAATTGGGCTGAACACTGAACGCTCGAAACATCTAACGTTTAAAGGCCAAGGCTGTCTTCATTCCATGCGCCATGTTCTTCGATCGACAAAAGATGCAAAAGGATAGATCGAAGAAAAGCAAAGAAAGCAAAACAAGAAGAGAAAAGGAACGAAGAAAGCAAAGAGAAAAGAGAAAGAGAACATACACTGCGGCATACTACTTATCTCCGGTGTCACACTCACCCCACCACCACCTGCTGCACTTGATGTATGATTCGATCCCGAGGCATTGGCATTGGCAGAGGTAGTGGAAGTGGAAGTGGAAGAGGTAGTGGAGGAGGTAGAGGAGGAGACGCCAAGACGGGTGAGCACGCCTTTGATGATTCCTGCTGGGAGGTGTGCGTACTATTTGGGAGGGGTGAGTTAGGGTTTTGTGGTATGAGGATGAGGAGGGGCGAGGGGCGAGGGGCGAGGGATAAGGGAAAGGGAAGGGGAAAGGGAAAAGACAGACATACAATCTTAGCCCTCCTCACAGCATCACTCCGCGATATATGAGATGAGAGACGTGTTATGGGTGAGAATGCGTTGTCTTGGAGGACGTATATGCCCTGTTTTGGAGATTAGTGTTGGGATGGAAGGGGAGTAGGAACGTGTAAGGTTAGGATAAGGAGGGAGGGGAAGGAGCTGAAAGAAAGAAAGAACGAACGCGATGATTAGTCCGCAGATTATCGATCTGTTTATCCCAGCATGCAGCCCATACGTCTTTACAGATGAACTTGATAGCGTCGAGTGTGTCTGTGAAAGGCGGGCGGGTGGCGCTTAGTCTGTCGGGGGAAGGGAGCGTCAGCTTTTGTTTGTGTGGTTACGCGGATGGGAAGGGAGGGGGGACGTACCGTTCAGCGACATTAGCACCTACATGTACACCGATCGCTTCTAGTCTTTGACGGACCGGTTCGTCTTCTTCGTCTAACGGATCTTTGTCTTTGTTGGGTTGTTTGTGAGATCCGCCTTTTGTGGATGAGAGAGAAGTAACTGAATCTCTCGCTGATCCTTCTCTACTCTCCCTATCCCTCTCTCTGTCTTTTTTCTTCTCATTCGGAGGATTATTTCCTGCAGCGGGAACAGCAACCAACCCCGCATCCCGCATCTCACTCTCCACCTTCCTCTGTCGCTTCTGCGCCACGCCCGCCGACGTGCGCAGCGTCGCCACGAGCTCGATGAGGAAGTAGTCCATTAGGTGGGCGTCTATGAGGGATTGGGAGGGTGTGGAGAGGGAGGTGAGGGTGGGTGTGGACATTATTGGGTGTGGAAAGAAGAGCAGAGAGGGAATACGCGATCAAGCACGAAATCGGCACTGCCACCATGAGATAGCTGTTGATCTCGAACCATCATCACTGGGGTTGAGCTTTTGGCTATTGGGCGATTCGTAACTATCGAGGATACAAGGGGGTGTATGGAACGACGAGTTCTTCATAATCGCCACCACCACACCCAAACATAATGTCTTCCCTATCCTCATTCTTCCCAACGCGTCGTCCTCCCCAATCAACTAATAACCCTCCTCCCCCCTCCTCCTCAACCCCCCACTCTACACACCCCCAAGACCCCCTCTCAGACCTCCGCTTCTCACTCGAAATCATGCCCGGCAGCCGCAAATACATGTTCACACCCTCCGCGCGCGCAGAGATATTAGAAAAAGTGTATAGAGCGTTCGTCGGAGGGGTGGGTAGTGTGGGTGAGGAGATGTTTTTCGGGCCTAGACATGACTATAAGGATGATAAACGCGGGAGAGGACCTGAAGTGAAATATGGTCTCGAGGGTATGAAGAAAGGCGCTCTACTTGGGGAGTGGCAGCGCGAACGCGGGATGGGTGGGTTTGTGGGTGGGAAGGAGTGCGAGTGGAATACTCCGAGTGGGGAAGAGGACGAAAGAGAGTTGGGAAGAACGTGTAGTCATATATTCAAGAAAGGAGAGAGTTGTTATCGGTGCAAGTACGTTCTTCATCTCTTTCTCATATACATATATACTGACGAACGGACGAAACCACAGAGACTGCGCACTAGACGACTCTTGCGTCCTCTGCTCCCACTGCTTCCACGCTACGAACCATACAACCCACAACGTCTCCTTTTTCATCGCTCAACAGTCTGGAGGATGCTGTGATTGTAACGATCCAGAGGCATGGAGAGTGCAGATAAACTGTCCTTATCATCCACCTCTCCCTTTCCCCTCCCCATCTTCCCCAAGTAACCCACCCACCGCACCCCCCCTCCTCCCCCTCCCCCTCCCCTCACCCCACCTCTCCCACCTCCCCCCCACCGCCTCCCTCACCCTCGCCTACATCCTCGACTACATCCTCTCCATCCTCGACTACTCCCCCGACGAACCCGTCATCCCCACCAACGAAGCTGAACTCCGGCTCCAGCCAAGTGCGGATCCGATGATGAAGGACACGTATTGTGTCGTGTTGTGGAATGATGATAAACATAGTGAGGAGGAGGTTAGGGGGTTGGTGGCGGGGTTGATTGGCGTGGGTGGTGCGGGTGGATCTTCGTCTTCCATTGCGTCGGCTTCTGGGTCTGCTACTTCGGCTACTTCTGGTGGTACGGGTTCAAATACAACGGGCGCTACATCAAGAGACGCACCAGACCTAACCCACCTAACTCAAACCCTCCAATCCCAAGGCCGCACCATCCTGCTCACCTCCTCTCATATCCCGAAACTGCTGGATATCGCACAGAGCTTGGCGCAGGTTGATTTGGGGGTGAGTGTGCGGAGGGCGTATGATACGTTTCAGGAGAGTGTGGTGGGGGTGCTTGTGGAGTGGGTGTTGGATTTGGGGAGGGTGGGGGTTTGGGTTTGGGTGGGTGCGGGTGCGGGTGAGGCGGGAGGGGGTGAGCGGGGAGTGAATGAGGGGGGAAAGGGAAAGAAGAAATGGGACACCAGACTTATACGTGAACTTATCGCGATTGAGATGTTGAGTCCTAGAAAGAAGGATTCGTTTACGAGTCATTTGAGTCCTGGGTGTGCGTTGTATGTGTATCCTCCTGGGTCTGGTTCTGGTTCTTCTGGTTCTGGTTCTTCTGGTTCTGGTTCTTCTGGTTCTGGTTCTTCTGGATCGACGACGGGTGGATCGACTGCGAACTCGGGTGCAGCTGGATCTGGTGGAATCGCGCACCAACCACCAACAGCGCGACTTCCGCTCTTACTGTTAGCGCATACTCGACTTCCAAGAGCGCCTAGGTTGGCTTTGAAAGAGACGTATGCGTCTTTGATTTCGTTGTCTTCGTCTTATCCTCCATCGCAAGCCTACCCATCCGTCTCTTCTCATGGTTCTCAATCCCTCTCCTCTCATTATTCCCAACTCTCCTCACATAGTCCCCAATCCCTCACATACCCCTCACCCTCCTACAAACTGCACATCGCCACGCACTTCAGCAGCGTCTACCACCGTCTCATCGATTCCTATCTCATGGTCGACCGGGAAGCAGAAACGAGTATTAAATATTTCGCGCTGCAGTTGTTTACGGTGGGCAGTGTTGGGGGGTGGGTTGTGCAGGGTGGGGGTGTTGTGGTGGGTGGAGGTGTGGGTGCGAGTACGATGGGTGCGAGTGCGAGTACTTATAACATTGGAGGTGGAGGGTTACAAGGTGGTGAAAGACATACAACACAAGCAACGATCCAAAGAATGCCAGGCGGTGGAATGATCGAACGATTACTCAAGATCATTGAAGGGTTTTTCATGAACCAGATTATAGATAAACGGATCGTGTATGCGCCTAGTTCGGGGTTGGTGTGTAGTCCTGGGGTTGGGGCGGGTGGGTATTCGAATGCGCCTGTGGGTGTGGGTTCGGGTTCGGGTTCGTTGGGTTCGGGTTCGGTGGCTGCGGCTTCGGGATCTGGAACGGGAAGTGCAAATGCAGGTAGCGGAGGAGGAAGTAGTGCAGCAGGATCAGCAGCAGCAGCAACAACAACACAAACACCCAACTCGAACCCACACAACCTAACACCCTCTCAACAATCCACACTCTCGCTCAAATCCAACTCTCCGATCGATCCTGATTCGTTCCCGTTCAAGTCTAAGCGGTTCATGCCTGTCTTTAGTGATTTGAGGTATTTGTGTAATACGAGGGTTGTGAGGGGGATTATTGGGGGGAGTACGTTGGGTGGATGTATGTCTATTCTCTCTATTCTCTGTTTTCTTCCGTCGCTTTTTTGACAACTTAAAGACACACGCTAACGACCATTTGTTTCAATCGTTATCAACAGCAACACCACCCTACCTCTCGTTATTCACACAAACATGCACTTTATTCATGTGTCTTAATCCTAACAAACGGGCTGTGGAGACGCATGTGGAGTATGAGACTGATGCGTGGATTAGTGTGTTTAATGTGACTCTTTCGTTGAGTCGGGTGATTAGGGTGTTTGGGGAGGCGTTTGGGGTTGGGGAGGTTGGGGAGGAGGATGTTGTTGGGGTGGGTGGGGTGGGTGGTGAGGTTGATACGAGTATGGATTTGGAGGGACGGGGACACGAGGCAGAGGCAGAGGGAACAGAAGAAGAGGAATGGAAAAACAAGGAAATGAGAACGCGAGCGTTGATTGGAGCTATCGAGACGGTTTTGCATCATATTTTGTTGACGATTACGATGCAAGCGACTCCTCCGAGGTTGGATGCGAACAAGTTTGCGCCGCCCAAGTTTCATACTGTTACTTTTGGGTCTTTTGCTTCCTCGTCGTCTTCTACCACCTCTTCGTCGTCGTCGTCGTCGTCATCCGCCACAACCCCCGTCAAATCCACAACAACATACACCATCGTCGAATTCGACGTCTCAACCGGCTGGGTGTCGTTCCACCACTCTTTACACTGGCTCTTAGCCGAACTGTTCAAACATACGGGCGTGTTGGGCGATGAGAGACTTGAGAGGGTGGGGTATAAGAATGGGTTGAAGGAGGTTGTTGCGGGGTTGGTTGGGGAGAGGGGTGTGTTGGGTGTTGTTGATTATCCTTTGAGAGGTTCGTTCGGTTTTTTTCATCTGAGACAGAAGATTGAGATACTGATGAATGGATGATGAATTATAGTGCTAGCTATGATCGCTCAAATCCGAACTGGTCTTTGGGTCCGCAACGGATTCGCGATCCGCGGACAGCTGTTACATTATCGAGACTATATGCTGCGCGAACTGTGCTACGACCAAGACTTGTTCATCCTCCAAACATCACTTGTCCTGCTCCCTCCGGATCTCATCCTCATCAGCATCCTCGACCGATTCGGACTTCGAGAATACTTTGACGGCGATATCGTCGGTGCGTTACGCAGATGGGACGGTGAAAGTACACATATCGGAGGAATGGTTGAGGAGGTGTTTTATGTGCTTGGAGTGGTGGTTAAAGAAAATGGAAGTGCGGGTGGTAAGAATGGTACGAAAGGATCGGGACGGAGCATTGAGAAAGCGATTAGGAGGGAGATCGTACATGCGCTCGCGCCTGGGCCTTGTGCGTATAGCGATTTGGTGAAAAGAGTTAGCGAGAGGCTCGTTGAAGATCGGGCGTTTGATAAAGTTTTGAAAGTGGTGGGTAATTTTAAGATGTTGGGTGATTCGTCTTCGAGTGCGTCGAGTGGAGGACATGTGGGGAGTGGAGTTGGTGGTGGTGGAGGGACTGAGACTGGGATATGGGAGTTGAAGGATGGGTGTTATGATGAGGTTGATCCGTTTTTTTATCATTATACGAGGAATAGGAGGGAAGAGGTGGAGACTGTGCTTAAGAAGAGAGCTGTGGGGAAGGCGAGGAAGAAGATGGGGGCTGAGGCGGTGGTGAAAGGGGAAACGGTGAAAGAGGAGGATGTGTTGAAGGAGTGGGATGTTGTTATTGAGCCGAAAGGCTTTGGAGTGAAAGAAGGGCCGTATAAGGATGTTAGTGAGGTATGGGAAGGTGCGGTGTTGAGTCAGATTCTGTTCTTCGCTGTGTGGAATGTGTTGAGCGCGACTGGGTCGGATGGGAGTGCGAATCCTCCACCTAGTGCTGAAGCTATCTTGGACCAGGCCATTCATCTCGCTATGGTTGGCGTTGTCGAGCGCCCTCAAACGTTTGCGAGAAAGGCTAGCGAGAGTTGTTGGATTGTGGAAGGCGTTGAGGAGTTGAAGAGTTTCGTGGAGGTGCTCTGGCTTCTTGCATCGCACGAGAAGTATGCGAAACTTTATCGAGCGAGGATCGAGTGGGTGTTGGATCGAGTCGAGGTGTATGTTTCGAGTGAGGTTGTTAGAATGCGTGGGGATAGGTCGAAGAGTGGTAATGGAGCGAAAGATGCTAGGAAGAATACTCCTGGGATGGATAAAGAGGAAGAGAGGAAGAGAGCAGCGAAGAAGAGGCAAGAGATGATTCTTGAGCAGATGAAGCAGCAGCAAGCGAGTTTTGCTAGTACGTTTGGGGATGTTGATTCCGATGAGGAGGATGAAGATGATGAAGGAGATGGAAGTGGAAGTGGGGAGGATGGTGACGATTCGCGGATGCTGGATGCAGAAGGTCGGCCACCTTCGTCGAATAGTAAAGGCAGAGGCAAAGAACGCGAGGAGAAGGAAGAAGTGGTATCGTTCGGGACGTGTATTGTCTGTCAAGAGGACCTCAGTACCGCGAATATGGCTCACAAACCGTTTGGAAGTCTTGGTCTCGTCCAACCTAGTCGATTGATCAGACGACATCCGGATGGGCAGATTGGGTATTTGAATGATGCGTTGGGTGGGCAGCTTTCCATGGATCGGACACCACCGCCTGCGCCTGGCTCCAGTCCTGGACCTACGTCTTTCCCGCCTCTCAATGCAGATTTGATCGATGCGAAGTGCATGTCGCCCAACTTTGAAGGGTTTCCGACGAACTATACGAGATTTGGACTTCACTCCTCTGTCTGCACCCATCTTATGCATCTGGAGTGCTTCCAGGTGTATAGCGTGTCTATCCGACAACGACACCGAACACAAGCGACGAGGAATCATCCTGAATGTATACCTCGCAAGGAGTACATCTGTCCTTTGTGCAAGAGTCTTGGAAACGTCATTCTTCCGTGTACACCTCCCGATAAGAAGACACAGCTCAATCCTGTCGCGTTTGCGGATTGGATCAGGGCAGCTGGTATACATATCTTGAAGAGTAAACCCGACCCGCTGTTGGAGAGTTTGCAATTTAGGAATGGGACGGGCGAGTTCGTGTTTTGGAGTGCGCAGGATGGAGGGTATGCGAGTGCGTTGAGAAAGAGTTTAGAGAAGGAGAAGGAAAGAGATGGAGCTAGTTCGAGAGATAGAGAGAAACTTGATTACCAGGATGCTGGGAAGATGTTGGATACGGTTATGGTGGTTGCCAAGTCCATCTCTCAGCAGACGAGGCATTTAAGAGACAGGATGGAACCTGAAGCATCGGAAAGAGGAGCGGGAATATACCTCCCGGACGAGTTGGTCGGTTATACCATCGCGAGCATAGAGATTCAAGCGAGAGGTGTTGCGCCTCCACCGAACAGCGGTCCTATTCCCGGTGGCACGACGGTGATGGTGGATGGAATGTCAGATAGTCAGATGATGATGATTCGAGGGCTGTTGAGCTGTCTTCAGAGGTTGGCGGCCTTGCAGTTTAGGAATCGACCAGACGAGGGACGAGATGCGGTTAGACAAGCCATCGTCAAGAGGTTGTTGCCAGAATGGAGTCGGACGTCCTTGACTTCGTTCTCATACCCTTTACTGCTCCGCGATCCATTCACGATTCTGGTGGAAACGGCTGCTGTAGCGCCAGAAATGCTCAGACATGTTCTTGTCTTGACGTTTTACGCGTGCCTTGCGAGAACTGTCATCGGACTCGTCTACATTCTCAACAAAACACGAAGCCACAATGCCATGCCTTTCGCTGAACGAGAACACCAAATTCTCTTTGGCGACATTCGAATCTTCTTTTTGTCTGTGGTCCGGCATTCGCCAGTATTCGAACACACCGCCATGTTGGCGTTCGATAACTTTGGAGAGGCGAGGATCGAGAAGCTCCTCTACACATTCTCGCTGCAGTTTCTGAGAAGGGCCGCCATTCTCTGCCGAGCAGTGTTACCACTTTCGTTCCCTACACCCCAGTTCACGGATGTTACAGAGAATGAGTACGTTCGCTTGTTGGTCATGCTCGGCATTCCGCCACTTTCGGATCTTCCAAACCACGACACTCTTCAAAACGCTCTTTCGGGCTGGTGTGCCCACTATGGCCACTCGCATGCCTCGTCTCAGATCAACTGCGGTGTTCTTCTCGACTACCCCGTCCAATATAAGCTCGCTCGGCTACCGCTAGTTTTGGATAGACTGTTCAACCGGCAAGACAAGGCACTACTGTGCACCAACTGCGATACTTTCCCCGTAGATGCTGCGATCTGTCTTATTTGTGGAACTACGGTTTGTATGCAAAGCGGGTGCTGCGTCGATGAAGATTATGGAAATCGTGGAGAGTGTAACATGCATACCCGAGAGTGAGTGCTGCTGCTCCACTGCGGAACTTACAGAACTGATCTTTTTTGCATCAATAGGTGTGGAGGAACAATAGGAATCTACTACTGCGTTAAACGATGCTCCATACTTTACATCAACTCTGGCAATGGTACCTTCACCCCATCACCTTACCTTGATCAACACGGTGAAGTTGATCTATCAATGAGGTATGTGACCAATTTGTCACCTGGTAGAAAGTTGAACTAACCTGGGAACCTCTGTAGGCGTGGTCGCCGTCAATACTTACATCAACCGCGTTGGGAGGTTATCAGAAAAACTTGGTTGTCCCATGGTATCCCTAGCATCGTCGCTCGAAAACTGGAGAGCACCCTAGATTCAGGAGGTTGGGAAACTCTCTAGTTTCACCATTTTTTTTTTTGCAAATTTCGCTTTCCTCTGACTTTCACGTTCCCCAATCAAAGACCTTAACAACTTGTATATCACCATTAAGCAACCATGACCAATGTAACATCAACAGTATAAGGTAGATACACCAATTACAAATAGCTTTTGTTAGGGCTGACTCGAGGTGAGCGTAAGCACTCTACGTTGCGCTGTTAGGTTCATCATAATGGGACAGGTGTAGATATGAACCCGACAGCACGGAATGAATATTCCATGATTTCACATCTCTTTTATGGTTTATACATTGACCGCGCATCTTCAATACCTTGCGAAGACATTGTTCCGAGGGTAATTTTGTGTAGTTGAGTGAGAGGCCCTCATGTTACCCATAGTATCCAGGCCCCTATCCAGTGTACTTGTTGACTGCTATCGATAAGCAAAGGAATGAGACGTAAGAGTAGACGGCCTCGAAAAAATCCGAATGAGAAGGTCCATTGTTTGAGGAACCCGAAGGAAATGCTGAAAAGAAGTATAGCTCTGAGGAGCCGTAGAAGGCCTCAGCCCCGAGAGACACTGGGGTTTTAGTGGCTCTCTCGCCACTTGAGATCCGGCTGGGAGGTTCTGAAACTCTGGGCTCCGTGTAAAAAGCGTCGTGTCAAAGCGCAGAGCACCAAACCACAGGCGCCCGTATACCAAATGCGGAAGTGGGTGATGCTCACGATTGCACCCCAAAGAGCCACAGAGGTTTTATCAGAAGAATGGAGCTCGCCGATTTGAGGGTTGGGTAAATCACTACTGAATAATAATTCAGGGCTAGATAGCCTTTCTAAACTCAATAAGAAGATGTGGTGAGAGTTCGGACCTCTCACTGGCCTAGAATTCACCGATGTGAGAAGGCCACCATGAATCGGTTATTTAAAAAGGACTTCTGGAGGAGAGATTGCCGCAAATAGTGAAGACTAGGAAGATCTAGAGCACATTCTGATCAAACCCCTTCTTAATCAGAGTTGAGCGACTCAGCAGGTTCCGAAGTGAAGCAGGAGTCGGGTGGGTTTTCCGAAAATTAACGGCAGTCCCAACAGTCCTTCGAAGACCAGGAGCCGATTTAATACATTTTGTGTAGAGGGTACTACAAGCCCACTCTAGGCCGAGTCGGACACTTTCAACACGAGAATCGTTAAGATTTGTGAACACCTGAGCATCGCGGAACGAATTGACCCACCTCATGACTTTCGCCATGGAACAACTCTGGCGCCATTGATATTCCTGGGCATTTAATCCACTTTCAAGGCCTTTGAACTTCTAATAATCTGCAGAAGAAGAATCAAAGAGTCATTTCCCAGAACCGACTCTCGTATCATCCTGGATAAAGTTGGAAGGATCAAGAAATAGTTACGATATCTATAAACATGAAAACTGTCCTAAACCGTCTGGCCATTGTAAAGAAGAGGCAGGGTATCATTAGTTTACTTCAACATGAGGCATGTCATACAGAGTAGAAGTCAAAGTGAGTAGCATGACCACCCTTTTACTTATTGTCTCTCCATCATCTCACCGTCTTTATTGTGTTGCATTGGCACCATTTTCGGCACCTGTGTCACACTGTGGGTGCCTCAATCCTAATTAGATCATTGGATAAGAAACTTTGACATGCTACTGCACCAGTTATCCCATTAGAGAAAGATCTATAGTCACAGCAGTTCGACACATGTATTGAAACTTTGAATCAGTACAGCCGAAAAGCAAGACCGGAGGAATCTCGTAAAGCTGTATTTTCTGCTGTGTAGAATAGGTTTGGGGAAAGTATATTATTCAGCCATAAGCTTGAATTGATAAGGATATCAACGGAAGGCAGACCAATAGGAATCGATAATGAAGTAAAGAACTGTATCCCAGAGCAATGAATTAAGGCAGTAAAGCAATAGAGGCACAGTAGATTTCTTCACGATCAGTGGAGAAAAGATGCGCCGGCCCAACAACTTGCGCGCTGGGCAAAAAAACGGCTGAGGTGGATCGAAGAACAGATTTCAAAATTGTATAAGCTATGTAAACATAATGGGCAGAGGAGCCCTGATGCGAAATCTAAGTACACTAATGTACAGAAATATGATTGTTGAGAGAACGATACGAGGGGCAAATCAAACAGAGAATGGATGGCTGGCAACGAACATTGGGATGGACGGGAATTCACGAAGAGAGCTGGATGGAGAGTCTCGATGGCTCGGAGATGAGGATTAGCTATGCGGCCATATGTCTGGACCACGGTAACAATACAAATGGCCCAAATGAGGGAACGAGGAAGATAAAGAGGATATGAGTCCATTTTGGAGGGATGACTACCCAGTTCAGTGCGGATGAGGTCGAGATAGAGTGTGCAAAGGAGACGTAAGGGGTAAATGCAGGTACGCAAGCAGATTGTGAGCTGTAGGTCGTATGGGATGATGAAATGCCAATAATGAGTGTGTGTGTAAAAAGTAGGTGCTAGGTAATAGGATGTATATCTTGACGGGGTTCTGTGTTGTTGAAAAGAATCATGAAAAGGACCAAGTGTGGAGAAACAAAAGAAGATAGAAGTCGTAAAGAATGAGCACGATCCTAAAGCGCACTCGTCGTGATTAAAGTCGTAAAAAGCCTAATCGTGATATAAAAGAAAAGAGAAGAAAGATGTAGGCTTGCGTGAAGAGAAGGAAATGGTCGTTGACGTGAGGAGCGACAGGGAGAAAAACGACTAATCGTCGAAAGTCCCGTGAAGTCCATGGGCATCAAGCATCAAGTATGAAGAGGGCATCATAACCAATAACATCAAGATGACCGAAATAGAATGGGCCAGAAGCCGAAACGATGGAGGGGGATGGGGGGTCTCCTGGAAAGACACCGTGGAACGTGAAAAGAAGGCATGCACGAGTAAATAATGATTAAGGGGTAAGTGAAGTTTGAACAGTGAACAAAAGCTGGAAGGGAACCGTGCCTTAGGCAGGAGCATCGATAGATTGGTTGCCGCAGGCAAAGCTTCTGTAGGGACGAAATACGAGCGAGAGTACGCTCCGTATGGGGACATGCTGGTTTGCATGAGAAAGACGGTATAATCGGGCGCATAGACCGGACGATGGGAACAAGAAGCCAGACATGAGACAAGATAAAGTGAGAAAGGTGATTGTGTAGTACAAGCTCAGATAAGAGAGCGCTTGGAGTGGAGGGAGATGGTACAACTCAACACACGAGATGTGGGTCTATTTGGCGGTTTACGCCGTGGGGGGCGGAGTGTCGACCATAACAGGGGCTGAGAACCGCTGTGTTCTTGATAGTCGTCGCGGCTTCTTCTTTTCTCCGTCTGTAAGGCCTGCCGCCGCCGTTGCTGCCGACGATGATGTCGGGTTTGTGTTTTGCCAGTCATTTGGAAGACCCTACGTTCCACATCCACGCATCAGAATTAACAAAGGGCGGATCAAGAAGAGTACTACATACAGTAAATCCGCCACTCAAAGCATCAAATCCAACATGGGTATTATGTTTAAACCCTGTTGGCTGACCAATGGGCGATGAAAGCGAGCTCTGATTATACAACGCGTCACGCCAGGTGTACAGGTCATCGTAGCCCCTGAAGAGCATATACAGAGTATCCGTTGGTCGCGAAGATGCCGATGATGAGCGAGATGCAGGTCGAGTTGCGAATTCGACCGAGAGACAGCCTTCTCGCTTTTCATCAGGCTCAACTCGGGTCAGCTGAGCCAGCGGGATGCTTTTCGAAGGAGGTGATACCTAAATAATGTTGATGATCATCACATCAATTTCAGCAGGAACACAACCAAATGTCCGAAGAACAACCAGAAGAAATCGAGGAAGCGAAAAGGGCGAAGCATTAAGTCAGAATGTTTGTAAATCCTAACAGCAAGGAGATGATTCTACATACTTTTGTGCCACGCCGGTGAATCACAAGTGCCTGCGGAGTGACCGTAAGCCATCGTTCTCGCCATAGCCATCCAGCAAATAGGCCAGATTGCTTGATCACATAAGCTCCTTCCAACAACGGAGCGCCAGGCTGTGGGACAGCTTTGATGATCGGTTTCGCATTCATAGGTAGGCCAGATGTAGGCCGCGAACGAGGCGCCACGATGACACCACCTGATGCTCGCTTCGACGAGGAGTGTTGGCCGCCCATGATCTCAGCGTAAATCGGCAGAATATTAGGGTCCTGCAAATTGCGAGCAGACGAATGAGTGAAACTTAGCAGACGAAAGATCGCAACACGCACTGTAAAAGCACCCTCTACATTATCAGAGCCAATATGCGACTTGTGGACAAAGTCAAAAGGCGCGCTGTACCCGCCGAGCGGACACCGTTGGTAGATGTCGTCTTGCCAATCATACAATTCGGGGTCTGTTGAGAATGAGAAGTTGAACTGCTTTCCCTTGGCCTTGAGGCCCAGCGAGTGCTCAGTTAGATCTGTCCTTTCGAGCTCAGTGATATCGCGCAAGTCGATCCTGGTACGCTTGTTATTTGACGTCTAGTGGGAAAAAGGAAGCAGAGCCACTGGGTGTCAGAAGCACGAACAAAAGAGCGGGGTCGAGAAAGTTGAAAGAGCATACGTTCGTAATTGTCAGCACCTGCGAGTCGAGTTCCAACCGCCTAAGCTTCCAGTTCACTCCTCCAAATGTACTGCGTTCCCTAATATTTACGTTGCCACTCCGAACGACCGTAGCCATGCTAGTGGATGAAATCTTGGTCTGCTTGTATGAAGTCAGAGATGAAGTTTGGTGCTTATAGTCCATGACACGATTCTGAAAAAGGCTGAAACCGAAGCGAAATAGCTGGACCCAATTGCAAGCAAAAGGGCAGAGATGGATGGTGGTGGTCAGAAGGCAAACCACCCAGGTACCCGAAGAGATCACTTCCTTGTTTGTAAATTTTGATGGAGTGACAACCACCACGAGGCAAAACAAAAGGAAACCAATCTATCGTCGGCCTTTATTTACTGCGGCCTCGCCACTAGAACTGGAAGCAAGCAAGCGATTTACAAAAGCTTTTCTCTCCAAGTTCTATTTTGACTGTCTTTCTGTGCTACAGTAGGCTCAACGCTGTAAACTGGATTATATGGTGTAAAACTGCTGAAACATCGGCTTCGCCAACTACAGCTCTCACTGCCACATGTCGTAATGCTTATTTTCCTCAGACAAATCGGGCCTTACCTCCGTCCAGCGATTAGCCGAGCCTAGCCCGATATAGTCAATTACTTCTTCTCTTCAGCCTCATTCAGCCTCATTCCGCACGAACAAAAGGAAAGATAAGTTAGTGAAGCTAGCCCCTATACCCTGGGATATACTGTATGCAGAGACCGAAAGTGTCGGGCTTGTGGACTTTTGGAATGCTGAATTTTGCGTTAGGAGAGATGAGGTAGTATTACAGCAGAAATATACGCGCCATCATTGATCGTTGACTTCTGCTACCCCGCCTAATGATGAAACGCATTGAAAGTAACCGCGTATATGTTAAATACCCGAGGATCGCAAAGTCGTGCAACCATCATGACCACTTTTTGAAACAATTCAAGCGTAGCAGCTAGGCCTTGAATTTCATTGATTCGCACGTCCGATCATGAGACCACGACCATATTCTCGAAACGAGGCAGCGACTACAGTAACATACTAACGTGGATGAGTCGGACTAGACAGGTGCCGGCAGTCAGGTAGATGCGAGCGCACACAATCAAAGCCGCGCCTGAGACCGCATAGCTCCAGTAAGGCCAGATGAAGGTACCATACGCTGCCCCGCTGTGCAACATCATAATTACGAATAAAACACCGCCAGTACGATCACCGCAGATATGAATGCCCACATATCTGTTATCAATGCAAGCGATTGTATCGATCATTAATACAAGCTAAGACTCATTGGAACGCTGTAATACCGGTACACAAATGATGCTGTATGGTTAAGTCCCGGTCCAATCTAAGGCCATCCCTGGTCTCGCTCTTACTAACCTTAAATGTGCTCCGCAAGCTAGCAATCCGTCAGCGTCCCGCAATACTCGGGTCTCTGTGATATTAAGCGCTCACAGAATATGTTGGGAGTATTTGTGAAATGGGCGCTCCGCGGCCTGACATGCTGGAACGCATTGATCCGAGATGCCGGTAGATCGGCAACTAAAAACTGTCTAGAACACATCTACAAGAACAGAGGATTGATGTATACAGATTTCCACGTATTTATCTCTAAGATATCGTCAGTAAACCATCTCTTGTCGGCGAAAAGGAAGAGGAGGTGGTCCCGAACATGAACATAACTCATATGGCTAACAAGCTTGAAACAGGATGATTATGAGCGCTACAGGTATGCGCGAGATACTTCATGGTTTACAGCAAAACTATGTTCAAACAGAAGATCATATGCTATGCGTAGCATGTAACTTACAAGCAGTGTGCATGCAAAAGGTCCATCGGGATGGCTTTAAACTACCGATCTATCATCTCCGCTGCTCCTCGAGTCTTTATCTCTCCTAGATGAACCGAAGTTGGTATTGGAAACAAATACGGGGAACAGCACTTTGATTTCATAGTAAATATATTCGTACAGAAGCTTCTGGTGGATCATCTATTTCTCTACCGCAGGAGCCTGAGGGAGTCCGAATTGGAAAGATCAGCCAACAGAATCGCCGCTCACAAAACCAAATTATGTCACCGCATGCCAGGGTATATCCGCAAAATGCCCACTTTGCTGTTTGACTAGGAAGACAAGACCGCACAAAACCATCGCGATGTACTCTTAAGTGAGCCAAAAATGAGTTTACCTAACTACAATTAGGCCACAGAGCAGATACTGTAAGCTTACAACAGCCAACGTGCAGACGGTAGATCAGCTCCTTTAGGTCAGAATATCCTTACAGTTGTTTGAACATCAATGCCTAGTCGCTAAATCAATTCAGGCTTGGAGTACCTCACAGGTCTAGCTAATATCGATTGTTTGGAATTGGTCCGCAGCGTACTTCTCTGGATGATGTCCTGATAGCAAATTTGCTGAGCAGATCGTCGGATATACTTGACGAACACTGGCAGAAAGATGACATGTATTCAAGCACCATAATCCTTCAAATGATAAAGCAACACCTTTCCTCTGCTATTACCAACAGCCACATATTCGCTTCTTGCGGCGAAGTCAACAGCTGTGACGTGACCCAGTGGCGTGCTTGATGTGGGCCAGTTTCCGAAAGCCGTCAAACTTGGTAAGTGAACCTAAAAAGTATATTAGTATCAAATACAACGAAGGAAAGGTGAGTATAACGCACAAGACGGAGCGCATCTTTCTTGTCCTTGCTGGCCATGGCAAGAATCTGAGAATCGTGGTTGAATTTCAATGTAGAGATCGGTGTTGTTAGCTGCCCAAGTGCTTTCAAAAGTTTGGGATTTCTTCCTGTGGAGTGTGTATCATCGATAGAAGGCGTAGCCATAGCATCTGAGCCATAGATGTTGACAAAGCCACTTGTCGATCTGGAGATAGAACAAGGTTCAGTGTTCTGACAAGTGCGAGTCGAAATGTACCAACCCAATGGCTATCCAGCCATTCGAACCAGCCAGGACTCTCCCAGCACCTCGATAGCCGCCTTCGTCCTTCCACCGACGTACACATCTTCTTTGACCAACATCCCAAATGTACACCTCAGCTTCTCCCGTCAAAACTGCGAGATGTTTTTCTTCGTCTATGCAGCCTGTTCGATCGCCCAGGACTTCTCCATTAACGGTCGAAGACGGTATCCACCAAAGTCCCTTAATACCCCCACCACCCCCGCCTCCTGAGGATGAACACCGTAAGTTGCCAATAACTTGACCAGCCCCACTCTTCCAGTCCACGAGGTGCACATTGCCACCTTTTCCGGCAACGGCCAGCATGGAACCTGTTCCGGGAGAAAACGACGCATGCGAAATACTTTCGGTATTACCACCACCACCACTGCCTCCACCACCAGTGGTATTTCCTGCTTGGCCGTTACGACGCCGACGTTTTTGGAGGTTCGATGGAGTTAAAATTGAGCTATCATCAAAGCCCGTGCCCCATAATCCACGCCGATGGAGTGTACTGGTGCCTTGCTGTAGGTCGTACGTGTAGAAGAAAGGACGAGGACCAGAGATAAGAAGACTGTTGCCTGAAGGGTGGTAGAGAACACTTGAATCAGATAGGACAGGAAGCGATGGAACGTGAAGAGTCGTTAGAAGTGGAGAAAGATGCCCGTCGATCTGAATGAATCAAAATAAGACACAAGGACTTCTGGAAAAGGAAGTGACATACATGAAAAAGCGAGACCCTTCTGTCCGAGGTCGCCACACAGAGGACAGGAACCGCTGGTTTAGGATGAAAAGAAACAACCTTCACTTCCCCACTTGTGGAACACTGAGTAGAGTGGTTTGCGTCCCTTACTCGTTCCAAAGCAATAGTTCCTCGAGGAAGAGCTACAATCCGTTTTCTTCTCTCCTTTAAGATTCCGTGAGATGAAGACACAAGAGTTTCAAGGCCCTCGGGGTCGCCATCTTCTTCAAGATCTCTAGCTTCCCCAAGGTCCTCGTCATCCCTGCCACCAGCAGTTTTCCGACGCTTCGAGTTGCGGAAATTCTTGGACCAAGCTGGCTCGGGGTTCAGCCTCTCGAACTTATCTCGCAGCCTCGTTTCGTATTCCCGTCCTGTGATTTCATCTTCATCGACAGCGTGCCTAAGTTTTCTGAGCCTCGAAGCTCCTCCGAGCAAAGACACCTTGGTAGGTTGAGTGTCAGCAGGGTCTACCCATGCAGGAGGCTTTGACCCGGACGCAGTAATAGATTTCGAGTACAATGGGCCTTGGCCAGAGGGCAGAGAAGGTGTAGACCATGAGCTGGACGAGGATCCAGAACCCGAATCAGTATCTTCCAACTCAGAGTGAGATCCTGTTGCTTGAAAAGCCATCGAAGAGGAGCCATTTGCAGCAGTGTCGTCCACAAAGAATAACTAAAAGATGCATTGAGAACATCCGCCAGATGAAAGTTTGAAATAACGAACATCCTGATCCAGCAAGTGTCGCATTCCACCACCTCCCACTGCAGCATTATCATCGTCACTTTCGTCAGTAGTAGTATCTTCACCACTTTCTGCCTGTCGACTCTTTCCTTTCTCTTGGACTTTGGGCTCGTACTTCTTCCCGAAAAGTAAGCTCTCTAACCGTCGTTCCTCCTCATCTTTGTTCTCGTCATCAAGAAGTTTGGAAAGCTTCGCTTCCTTGCTCGACGCTGGATCATAGCGATCCGAGATCTTTTGCCGTTTACGAGGATTTTTAACCATGAAATTTAAGTTTCGAAGGACACCCCAAATCGGTTCTAAAACTTTCAGTACATTTACATAACACGTGACCATTTTGCCCATCACTGGTCGGTTTTTGGAACTTTTAGACCTGGAAGAAGGGATATGATACTTTGAGCTGAGTAATTCGAAACACTCGAATTCTTTATGGCGTCCGATGCTGGGATATTGTAGAACTACTCCTTAGCTTGGTCTCTGCAGAACAAGTAAGTTCGTGTTCTACATGGGTGCCATTCATTCAAATACTATGTACATCCTGTGCCATAAGCTAGCCTGAAATATATATGCCGTCCACCATACTAGAGATCCCGGTGGCCGTCGTGAGCGTGCAAATCAAGTTTTTGGACAGAATGAAGCTTGTCTCAGAAGTTATTCTTGCGCAAACTTAGAAAATACGGCGTCCTTCTGGAATCCGAAACAGATGCACGGGGAGATCCAGAGAGCAGACCTGTCCTTGAGGAGGCACTTTAATAAAGAGGTGTTTTGGGAAAGTGCTCGAAATCTCGACGGCGGGGCAGGTTTCAGGTCAGTCAGGTCAATGACTCAGCCATCGTCGGTAAGAAGTACACCAGTGAAGGTCTGCGGACCTGGACGTGTCTTACGTATTGGGTGAATCACCAAATGAACCAGCCAGTAAATAAGAATGTCATTTTGTTTCCAGCGATGGTTTGAAGAACATCAGATTAATTCGAAGAGCCGTCGAGAAACGGTGAGAATCAGAGAGTTTTCCGAAAAGCAGAGAATACATTGATGATAAAATTTGGTGCCATTAGTCTGGCAGTATGTCCCGACCCAAGTCTTAAGTGCCGGTATAGGTTCAAAGTGATTACCAAGTTGAGAAAGGAGTCTTTCGACAAGAAGCTGTTGTAAAAGAGGGAAGAGAGACGCCAAGAGCCAGAGGGCAAGATCGCTAAAAGGAACCGTCTTAGCAATTGAGTCACCGAAAATAGACGCGGAGATGCAGGTGTAACGTTCAGCCCTGGGTCTGATAATGCGAGAGTAGTGATGAATATGCTTCGGAGATCTACATGGATAAAAAAAGGTTTAGCGTTGATGATGAACGAGAACGTAGTAGATGTGAACACTAAAAATCGAAGACATACCTTCGCTGCTCGATCGTGACCAGCTGGAACATAACGACACATAATAGTGGCAGTCTCAAACCATCGTTTAGCTTCGTCAAGATTTGATGACCTACGAGAATAGTTAACATATACCGAGCGCCGAGTACAAGATTGAACAAACTGAAGGCATTCGCATCCTGTTTCGAAAGCCGTTGACAAAAGCCACTGACGTTCATCCATGGGGTAGACCTAAACATATTAATTATGTATACAAGTCAGTTGTGCACAGCCTTCATCATGCGGAAGGATCCAAACCTCATCACCAACATCAGACTGAGAAGCATCTGCCAGGACGCTCACAGCCTGTTCGAAATATCCGATGGTTTTTGTTCTGTCTGCATCTGTGTTCCGCGACAGGCCTATGGTGCTGATAGTGCGCAGCCATCGCGAGAATTTTTCAATTGAGCAACATTTATGATCTAAACTTGAACGAAGAATGGCCTTATGATGCATGAAATAGTCCCAGTTAGCGGCATGTGGAAGGCCCCACTTGTAGTTGACATAGTGAGGGAAATGCTCTTACATCTAGGCACTGAGACAAAACTGCAAGGAGTTAAGTTGAATCATCGGTGTTATCCAACTCTCTCGTGAGAAGAGCGGATTGGCATACTTACCATTTGGAGGACATGCTTGGTCAAGCCACTATTATCGGTGTATCAGCTACAAGTTAGGTACAAAGCAAATGGAACGTACCAAGATATCAGCAATAGCCTCAAATGTCCCAATTGCAGCTGGTCCTGACTGGGCGACTTCCTGAGATACGATGAGCTCAAGTCGTATTCTTTAGTTTTCTAACGCACCTCTACCACGTGTGAGACTTCATCCCAGGCCTTCAAATGGACAGAAAACTCGACTTCGAATACTCGAAGGGCGTGGAGGAAATACTCGATTCGCTGGCAATCTTGGACTCCTTGCATGACCTCTTTGCCCATAACATCCGAGATACGGGTTTTTGCGCTTCTGATCTCCCCTAAGAGTTTACTTAGATGTGGTTCCTGTTTGGGCAGATATTCAGAGTAGAAACGAAGAAGTTGTTGCTGTGATCAGTCTAAATTTGCCCACGTACATCACAAGTTCCGTTGTTGGCCATAGTTTCTCGAGTGGCGAAAACTGCGGTAAATAAATTCAACTCGTAGACAGAGTAGAAGATCCAGAATGACTACCTCGTCCCGAAACCGCGGCGAAACTGGCGTTCGCGAGGTGGAGACAAGCATCGGCATCAATGGATACGGGAGATGCGCGACTACAAGCCTCCAAGAGCTTTGTGGCAACAATTATTGATTGAGAAATATCTTCGTAAACTTTGCGCATCACGCACCTCTCTCGAGATGTCAAACAATTCTGATATCTGTTCACCTGCACCTTCCCATTCAGAACATCCTTGAACTGCACAATTATAGGCAGTTCTCCACAGCCAAGAGACATCTTTCCATACCACGGGAGTGGCTTTCTGGATGACAGCTGCTTCCGTTAAAGCCAAAGCTAGCATAACCGTGAGTCACAACGACCGACCCACACCAGTTTCCGTAGCATACCTTTTTGGAACTGCCTCACCACGCTGTCGATGAGAGGGGGCCTTAAACCGATCATTAGCCAATTGATGTGTGACGATAAGCAGCGGAAGTGTCACCTATGGGCGGCCGGTTGAACAAGTAACCCCAGTATAAGCTTAACAATGCACCGAACCAGAGTCATGGCCTCAGATATGCAATCTCCATTTGACTCAGCCTTGAGTGTCTTGAGTAAACTTTCTAGTACGGCGAGTAAGACAGGCTTCATTTCGGACTGGTACGAAATTTGGGTTGCCAGTAACAGCATTCTGCGGTCAAAATCGGATGCATTCAGCATATCCCGCACCGCGTGAATTGCTGTATATGACCATATGAATAAGAAAATGGTATCAATCCAGTACGATTAACTTTAATAACGGACCTTCGTTTTCAAGACCTATAAGGAAAGCGAGACATTCAGTAAGCGAAGCCTGTGGGCAGATATCGGTCCTGACCTTGACGGATGGAAATAACAAAAACTACATAGAGAGTGGAAGCCTCATTCATGGGACAACGGCGGATCACTGCAGAAGCCTGGGCGTAGTCTCGTTGTTCAATGTAACAGAGAGCTGCCTTGCGAAAGCATTTGGCCGTGGTGGACGGACTATTGGTCCGGAAGAGCTTGTGGCTCCCAGCCAGATACCAGTCGGCTGCTTCGGACCATTTTTTAGAATTGTATTGCCGGCCGCCTTGTTGCCACAGGAGCTTGAACAAAATTGGATATGTCAGGAGCGCTAGGATAGAGTACTGTGGTAACTTTTGCTTTTACCGACAGACACGCTGTGGTGGGGACACTTGGAAGCTCTATGTCCGCATCGCGTACACCTGCGAATAGTCCCACAGTTGTTCAAAAATATCGGGAGGAATGGTTGTCACGCACTTGTGAAAGCTAATTCGAGAAAATTGATCGCCCTTGTATGGTTTTCGTCCTTTGCAAGGTGATAAATCAATGATAGAATTAACTTTTGAATGAGCTCCGGTGCCGTAGACTGGCGTTTGAGTACCTCTTCGAGGCAATGCTGATGGACGGAAGTCCCAAGGGCACTAAACTCATTCGTTGAACTCAGTTCACAGGTTAGAGCCTCCAATCCGATCAAGCTTACTGTTGAGACCCAAACGCCTTCAGTTCCTGCAGGACACTGATGAGGAGGTCAGTATCGCCGCTTTCGTTAAGAGATAAAAAAAATTCCGAACTTTGTTATTTCCACTTCGGAGAATTCCATGTGATCGATAATCGATTTGAATGCTTTATGTTGGTTAGACCAACGGAGACGCTTGCCAAAATGGAACCCATACCGTCTAAAATTGCAGCCTCGGCTGCCTGGCGCTTTCTAAGAACCGCTAATCGCAGCCATCTTAGCTCATGATAGTCGGTGTTTGCCTATGAGCAATGACAGCCTGTAAATGCCAAGTCCTTGTGAAAGGGCAGTACTCACAGCATCCCCAATTGAGTCGATGATTGGAACCAGTTCGTCAAGAACACTTTCAGCTTGGTCATAGGATTGTGCCAAAAAGTGTGCCCTTGCTAGAAAGCAATATGATCAGTACTAGAAAGTGATAACGATCGACAACTTACCCATCGTCCGCAAGACAGAGATCTAGAAAAAATCATCGTAATGTGCAGGGTTACCCAGAGACCTCATCGTACCTTGAGTGCCGAGAGATCGGACGTCTTGGATTCCATTGTATCCGCCATTGCGAAGGCTTTCTGTAACCATTGTATTGCGTCTGATGAACGGGGTCCCTCGGAAGAGCCGCCTTTGAGAAGCGACCGGCCGAAAGTATGAAACTGGACAATAAGCGCTTCTAACTACATTGATAAATTAATAAAAGCGAAAGCTTCAAAATAAAACTGACTTACTGCCGAAGGAGATATTTCATTCAAATGTGCACTGTCCTCTTTGATGATCGAGTGCATCAGACACACTCCAACAACTCCGGTGTAGACATTTACCTGCAATCTTCTCGGATAAATATACCGCTAGACTATGATTTCCTTCTGTCCAGGCCTTCTAGAGGAGTCAATATATATGCACCGGGATTAAAATGTATCATACCGCTTCCATTCTGACTGAGTAGAAGACAAGTCTGGCTGAGGCCACCGCACGCCGTTGAGTGTCGTCCGTCCATTTTCTGTTTCTCAACGATTCTTCATACTATCAAGGAAGTATGAAATTTCATCTGAAGAAAAAAGAAGAGCCAAGACACACATTCGCAGCACTTTTTAAGATACTACTGGCCACAGCAGCCTTTCCTGCCTCTGAAACACAAATCAACTTCAGCTTTCTGGAGATCTACATGCGGACAGGCCATAGCCGCGCTGACGAGGAACGCACCAATAAGGCCTGCTCCTGTTTTGTTAGCGAGTTGGAGCACGTGAATTAGTGCTAGAGTAACAATGAGCTGGTTGATCAGATCTGCACATGCGCCTACTAGAGACATACTATCAAGCCCAGGTTTCGCTTCTAATCCTGCTTCAATAAGACGGAACGCCGCGAATCTTACTACACTGCCATATGGACGCTGTGAAAGAGTACACTCGAGTAAAGCTTACAAGCAGCGATGCGCATATGTTGGGTGCCACTCGGAGATTTATGAATAATCCCAGATATGTTCCAAAGATTGACACCTAAATATTGTATTTCAGTTTTCGGTTTTTGAGTGACGCAAGCAAATTAGGAAGAGAAACCTTCTTGATCCAAAAAATCAACCAAATCGGTCCAGGATTCTTTCTGCGAAGAGAGGCGTAATTCCGTGAAAGTCTCGGCCAAGGTACCTATTTTGTAGAGTTCCTGCGTGAGCTGAGTCCAGTCTTTATTCGCGTGGTCATCGAGCATGGTTTTGCATCTGGAAACTCGGTCTAGCCATATTTTAGAATCACGTATGCTCATATGTAAAGGTCGTCATTTACCTGATAGAAGAGAATGTACAGCCATAATATTCTCATTGGATTTCTTAGAGTGCCCAGTCATTACGGAGACAGTTTCAGAGCAGCCGGGAATCTGTTCCAGACAATGAGTTACACCGCTCCAACCAAGCGAGCAGGCCGACTAGCGGTGTCAATGCAGTGTGACACGCGTTGACATATTGTCACAACGCTTCATCCACTGTTTCAGCCACCATCCTATTTTGTTCAGCCCACGGAGGATTACATTTCTCCAGTAACTTGTGGTAAGTGGGGCACAGATTTCTGTCGATTTGGATTGCTGACATTCCAATCTCGCAGTTCTGCCAGTCATGTTCTTCGCTTCTGACGAGCGAGCGAGCACCCTTTCGGGTATACCTTCAGATGCGGCGGACCGCGTGATCACGGTAAGGATCATTCCAAATTCTGAAAAAAACTGTCAGTAAGAGCATGTTGAATGTCAGGAAGCAAGAAAAGAGGGTGTGTTTGCCGGTCTGACCTCCGGGCTCGCTTCAGGCAAGGGCACCTCGACTTTTTTTTGTCAAATTCGGCTCACCCGAGCACCTTGTTCATTTCTATGTGCTCTCCTTAACAGCTATTATCGGATCTCGACTATTTGGTTTCAAGCGAAACATCTCTGTATTCTGTGGCGTTTGTGAGCGACCTTCAATTTGAAAACGAGACTTATGCTGAGAATTGTGTACTAGTGGCAGGGGGGCTTTCTGGATATCTCTTCACTCAGGTAGGTGCATGCCTTGAGCATCCCATATTTTGTCTATCCAGTCATCTTGTTCTGTCAATATAAACTTATCAGCAGTGTATCTAACACCGTGTCATCTTCGCAGGCTTTCAGAGATACGGCAATTGCCAAGTTACAGTCTGAGGTTCGCGCAAGAGAGCTGGATCCAAGTAGCCGTCAGCCGGACTCCGAGTAGGTATCCTAACTGCCGAAGTAATTGTTATAAATGTATGTGGCGCATGTTAATTTTCTGCGGTTTTCGTACTCATGTGCATCGTTTATAACCCCTTGCATCCTCTAAAAGCCACTCGCTTTGTCGTCAGAGAAAAATGCTCAGTATCTTTGATATTCGAGCCAGTCTAAATCTCTGTCGGTCGGTGTACGTCACATGTAACATTTGTGGGTTATCCCCTTGGACCTCGGCACCCCTAGACTAATCATCAGACCCAAATACAAAGTATATTGCACTTCTGAAGAGGACCATTGCATATCTCTAGGGCTTCCATCTCGGCCACCGGTGCTCGGTTTGCGACACTACGGCCGGTTTATTACTCTGTGCTTTGGAGGCCGGAAACGCTTGCTTGAAGATTTCTGAGAGCTCGCATAACTCTTCCGACGAATCGATCGCCATTGGAAATTGACAGCATGATTGTTGTAGCAAAACAAGAGTTCAATTCGCATTGTTGTGCGCCTCACTGAGATTCAAGGCCTCCATTTAGTCTACGGTAATATCCGAATCGGGAAACTTCAACAACAAGTATCTATATACTTGCAGCTGCGAAAGAAAGCTTTGAATATCTCGCTCCAGCAGGGTCGAAAGTCCTTGCTCGCGAGGAGAAGATTTTGGACAACTTTTGGTATCTTACCCATGTGCGTTGGCAACTGATTAACTATCAGATTACAGGCATGAAACCCCCTCTAGCCCCTCTTTGAACTTAAGAACCCCCATTGTGACACAAGAAATCTATACAGCTGCGACTTTGGAGGGATTTCAGTGACATAGATTTGTCAAGGCTGCCACGTGCACAGTATAGTTAGCACTCGAACCTGTCGAATGTTTTCCAAACAATTGAAGGTGCTTTGACATTAGCCGTATCGAGTGACACACGTAGTTATATCTAACCATATTAACTCGATGTGTAATGCTCCTCCATCTTCAAAAGTCTCTTCGTCTTCATCAATTGCTGCTGCTGTGCAGATTTGAGAATCAGTGGCTAGTTGGCTGATAGGAAAGTTGCTGCTTATGTTTAGATTCCCAGATCATCCTAACAGAGCAGCCATGCATATAAGGTTTGCCGTCATGCAGTGGCCACTATTCTCCGAATCAAAGGGACTGCGGCCATCCCTGCGGACTTTGTATGTATGGTCACATCAGCTCCTCCTCTGGGAATACAATTCTCGAAAGAGTGATACCAACCCCGTTTCTTCTATCATCCCTCACAATGCGCAATCGCTTCTAGGTCCCTAATCGTACAGAGCCTTACCCTCTGTACTATGATTAATCTTATCATTGGCACCTTGCGCGGCGCCCAGGAGCTAGTTTTAGGGTACTTCGCTTTTTACAGCACCATTGAGCTGGGACAGAACTTTCGCGATCGGCGCTTGCTGAGTCCAGAACCTGGTGATACATACTATTACTATCTCCACTGAAGCACTCACGTTGAAGATCGTTCGTTGATTTTCAGGGAAGAAAGTGCGGCATTGATGTTACGATAACAGCCACAGCCAGGATCTTCGAATCCGATTTCACATCCAGAGCTGCTTAGAGATAGGTTACTCAGTAGAAGAGTCAGTTCACGCCTTCCATAAACAATTTTAGATCAATAAAGTTCTCAGCTTGAACTCACAAATCTGATTTTGTTATAAATCTTCTTTCGCCCACTTAAATTGTTCCAAACTATTCCAGCGGATCGATAAGTATCATGGATGACTCCCTCAATTCTGCAGAGACAGAAAGTGTCGTAATTAGCATTACAAAGAGAAATGATCTAGGTATCGCAAGACGTTGGTATCAAAACAAATGAAATGGAGGGCTTTAAAGGGTGTGGATGAGTATGTATATGCGAAGAATTTTCAAAGAAACCCAGTAAGTTGAGCCCTTGAATTGTAAGGTAGTTCAATTAATTGAATTAGTATCTGAATAGAGATACGAAGCGCAGAAGCAGGAAAGGCAAAAAAATGCAAAACTCATAAGTATCTGTGATTGTGCTTGAGTGCGATGAAAATAATATAACAATGGCGCGATGATGATAATGCTTGGAATGCGAATGCAGTGCAGATCGATGCGAAGTGGGTATGGAGTCCAAGATGTGAAGTGTGATGATGAATAAGAGGTACAATAAGCTAATTTGAAGGAACAGAGTCAGCAAAATGCAATGAATGTGCACGAAAAAAAAGTCGAATCAAGTACAAATAAGAATATGAAGAGAGACCACTCAATACCTGCCATATACGGAGGCATTCGACGCAGGCTGCCCAGGATAAGGCGCATAATCACCATACCTAGAGAAACTGGCAGTTGCAGAGTGATATGGCGAGTTGCTTGTGGAATGGGCTCCTGAGTAAGTATACCCAGGCGCATGCGAGCCACTGGGGGCTGTCGTCACATGTGGACGTTGAGGTCCTCTTTGTTGCACGACGCCTGTAGATCCATGATGAACAGGGGTACCACCAGTGACCACCCCAGTAATCGATGCGGCGAGGCCGGACGAAGTTGAACCATACGCAGAATATGCTGCATAAGCGCTGTAAATCGCAGGTATCTGGGGCATGTGGACTTGCTGAACCTCAGGTGTGGAGTAGAATTGTGTTACAACCCCTGGTGGGCCTGCGTTGGCGAATGGAGCAGAGGGTACATCTCTGTGATGGAAAGGTGAAGAGTTGGTAGATCCAGGTAGCGAGGTCGGGGGATTGCCAGCGGGAGGTGGATATTGATGTCGGTAAGGGGAGATGTTAGCTACACCAGCCGGCGAAGAAACAGGAGATTCATCGTGACCCATAATGCGATCTTCTTGAGGTCGTTGGTGACTCCTGTACCAGTGAGATTGATTCTGATCGGCCGACTGATCGTTCGTTTGAGCAGGGAGAGGGGGCGCTGCCCACACATCATCGTGAAAGTGAGGTAGGTGCTGGACGCCGCCATTGGATTTAGGGCCGGCTATCATCGCAGGGCTTGTTGTGGCGCTCTGAACGACAGCTGGAAGTACACGAACAGGCACAATGGCCTGACCATGGTGGTGAACCTGGGTAGGCCTAGTTCTTGAGGATGTGTGACTATGAACGTAGGCCGGCGAAATCGAAGGAGAGGAAGCCGACACAGGAGCTTGAATATAGGATGTCGAGTGTGCGATATGCCGGGCAGGTACTAAGGCAGGAACAGGACTCATTGGGGTGGACCTCTCAGTTGATGAAGAGGTACTCGATTGGTCTGAGGTTGTGGGATAGGAGTACAACGGGGCGCCTGTTGCACCAAACGCGTTCAAATCCGCATAATCGTATCCATGCTTGATGGGTTGAGCAGCTTGATACCGAAGACGCGCTTTGCGAGCTTTCGAATCCGAGTACGCGTAAGGGACATCATCGGAGTCCATCGAGGTTTCTGAAGGATCCATTGAAAGCTCGCGCTGTTGCTGACGCGTTTCCCGTTCGCGTTGCTTTTCGTCAGCGTTTGGCGAAGATGCAAGTGTATAGAAGAAAAGGTTCTGAAAATTGTAAATTTAGTAAAGAAATGAGAGAAATTAAAGGGAAACCGACGAACCTTGGGGAGAGTGACCTTCCCAGCAGCGTCAGCAGAGTAAGCGGCGACCAAAGTCTCTGGTACAACAGTGTTGACGTTGGAAGTAGAAGTAGTTGCGCGAGGGTCAGATTTTACCCTTTTAGCCTGCCGAGTATCTTCAATTCTGCCATCTCTCTCAGACCTTTCCCTTCTCCGTAGGTGTTCTCGTCCTCTGTCACCCTCAGAATTATCAACATGAGGAACAGCCAAAGTCATCCTCTCAAAACCGTGAAGGCCTTCAAGCGGACTTGGATCATTCGTCCCAACACTGCCAGATCCAGTATTCGATCTGTGACATGCAGAGCCACTGAAATCCGGAATTTGGAGGCTATGTAGATCGCCATAAGGTGCCTGTCTCTTGGACGCATAAGCCGGAGCATGGAAGCTATGAGCCGGGGATGAAGGGGAGGGAGAGGCGAATGCGGCAGCGGCAGAGCGTTTTGAGCCTGTCGAGGGTGTAGAATGAACGTTCTGCAAAGAGGAGCTCGGTGTGGGACTCGAAGGAGTACGAGGGTGAGTTTCTAAAATGGAAACTTGGTGTGCGTGTGCGCTTTGTTCGGGAGATTGAGGCGTTTGGGTGTGAAGGAAAGCGGATTCGGCATCACGATTCGTATATGCTGATGGATGAGATACGACACGGCTGGCATTCGAAGAGAAAGTAAAAGCCTGAGGCGAAGTTGACCGAGCCCGGTGCCGATATGACCGTGTTGAAGAACTTGTAGACTGGCTAATCGCGTTCGCTGCAGCTGCGGGAGTGGTGTATATCCTGCTGGTAGGTCCGCTACTGGCGTGAGCAGGAGCACCCAGGTGAGGTCTAACGTAAGACTGATTCTGATACCCTCCATGAGCAGCCTGTTGCTGGTAGTGTTGAGTTGGAGGCTGATGGGGGTGCCAGACCTTGCCGTCCCGGTCACGTCCAGTTCGGAACGACGAAGCAGCAACAGCTGCTGCTGCTCTCCTCGCGGAACTTGCTCCTCTAGACCCATGTGTACTACCGCGAAGCAATCTTCTAGCGTCTCTTTCCTTAGCAAGGACGAGCCCTTTGAGGAGATTGAGCCATGACGCATATGTCGTTTTGTCGACATAGAGGTTAAAGTCAACGCCGAGCAGGAACTCGCGTTCCATACGATTGATCTCATCGAGGGAGATTCCAGACACTTCCGCCCAAGTTTTGTTGGTGTAAGTATTGCTACAAATGAGGTAACGTGAGTATATGCGCTCCAGGTGAGACAAATGAGCTTACTCGTCCAAGAATTTGTTAGCCATCATCAAACCTGCAACGGCTATCCGAAACTCACTCCCGGGTTGAGCAGGCATATACCGATTCTTCTCTTTCAGACGGTGAATGTAATGAAGCGAAAGTACAATCACGCTTTGGGAAACCTGGGTCGTTTCCAGGAGTTTCTGCAAGAATGAGACAAACGCGGGAGTCGCGATAAGTTGCAAGCTCGTAGCAGAGTTCATGCTCGATTTGTGATCCTCAAGTGAACTCAGCCCTGGTGTTGGAGATCCGTCCACAGATTTTTTGGCATGCGAAGGTATTGAAAACCAAAGATAGCAGATCATCTCGCACGTCTTTTCTGCCACAAAATGTGCCGAACGTGTCCTTGTGAAGTCGAGCCAATCAACAAGGTAGGAAGGTGGTGCTGGGGCCAGCGCGAGAGTCGTAATCGTTGTGGCTGCAGCGGCAGACGTGTTCGGCGTAACACCATGCGTCTCTGACGCGTCTGTAGTTGATGAAGAGGGTTGGTGGGTATTGACTGTGGAGAGTGGTGCCAGATGACTGGGGTCATGATAATATTCTTTCGATGTCGCTGAGGTTGATATTGTATGCGTACTTGTCGACTGGTCGACGTTGTATTGCACCATCGGAACGGCCATATGCTTGGCCTGGAAGAACTCCGCGTCTGTATGCGTCGTAGCGATTTTTGGCAAGGCTATCCGCGGCGGAATTTGATGATGGGGGATGTCGTCGGGAGGAGTTACTAGAAGCGAGTAAAAAGCGCGTCAATTATATGTCTCATTAGTCGAACAAGTGCCGAAAAGGCCAGCGGGGCCATGCCAGGGACGAAAGTCAGGACTTACAGGGTGGAAGATTATGAAGATGCCGTTCCAAGTGGGCAATTGGTGGCAAAGTCATCCGGCTTTCGTCTTCGTGTTCAGGAACGACTTCATACCGCTCTTCCTCTTCTTCTTCATCCTCGCTTTCCTCATCGTCTAGCTCCATTTCGTCGACCGGTATTGAAGGTGCCGGCAATGGTTGAATGTGTCCGGTCGATGAAGACGTGTAAGCCATCCTTGACTGAAATGTCGAAGTCATCGGCGGCGTTAATGGAGTCGATGTAGATGAGTCGTGAGGATGTTTGGAAGAGGATGCCCTCCATGTCGACCAATTAAGGAACTCTGCTGCACGTATTGAAGGTAGGGCAGCGGTTGCAGCGTTCATTGTGAAGTGGTGAGTGTAAGAGTCGGGGGTACGGGGAAGGTTGAGTTGGCTTTGACCTGTATAAAAGGCCATTAACCCGTTAAGGAGATCAAATGTGACTTTGTAGAGCCAGAGAGTTCAGATGTCGAACAAGTTGAAGGAGTGGAGGCAGTGAGCCCATATATCGAAAAATATGTTTTCTTTCGTCCGGGGTTATACTTGGAGAGTTGAAGGCAGGCGTAATGACACCGTTACCCGCAAATCGAGTAATCACACACCAGGAGAATAGAGATTCGAAAAATCGCCGTCCTGAGATATCAAACTCAACCGAACGGAATCACTGTCAAAAGGGTCTCTCAGGGTTAAAATAAAATAAAAGATAAATAGGAGCCTCTGAGTTGTTTGAGTAGGGGGACCGAGTGGGAGAAGAAAAGGCAATCTGAATATAATTCATCCCAGATCATCATCGGTAAAATTATTGGATTGGAATGGACACCCTCAATGGAGGTTAGCGGACCCCAACGGAGGCCAAGGGAACAGCCAAATGTGCTGAGATCAGGGAAGTACGTTCCAAATCCGGACAACTAACAATCAGAAAAGGCAGCAAATCAATTTATAAAAAAGGGGTTGCGGGAGAAATCCGAAGGGAACAGAATGCGGCAGGAAGGAAGGGAAGGGGGCGAAGCGGAGTTTTGATATGATGGGTAGCGTTGTGTGCAGGTGGCAAAGTTGTTCGGAGCAAGTGCGATTGAGATGAGACAAGTCAGCAAAGAATGACTCGGATTTAGAAACCCGCCCCTTGTTACGATGAAAGATGCGATGCAAATACGGAAAAGAATGAGAAACCCAATAAAATACACGTTCTTCTTTGCCATTGCCGCTTACTCAACGCTAACCTTTCTGCACCACACATTGTGCTATGATCTGAAAGCAAATGCGTTCCTGTACCATTTTTGTCTTTGTTGCCTGTAGGCTTCAATGGGCTTCCCAGATTCGGGGTTGCCAATCATTCCCACTACATTTTCGTCACGATACGAGAGAATAAGTGTACAAATCAATGGCATCCTCAAATGGTATCGTTGCCTAATCCTTATTCCGTTGCTAACAATCTCAAAGTGGATGAACATCCTAAGCATCTTCACCCTACATACCACAGATGTTAGAGTATGATGAATATAGATCACGGGTGGCAAGATCTCAAACAAAAATTTGACCTTGACCTTGCGGGTATCTGGAAATTATACGGAGATGGGGCCAGGGCCAGACCAACGGAACAAGATGGTCAATATGCGCCTCCTCGAAGCCACGCCGCCAGGTATGGAGAAGACGGCGGCTCATTGACGAAGCCAACAAACAACCAGAAGCCCAATATAGCCCCTCGGGTCTTGAGTCATTTGCCTTCTGCAGGACTGATTCATCTAGCACCAAAAGGCTGGGTGAAGTAAACCCACCACAAGGGAAAGCACCCCATGTCATAAAGTTATCTATTTGACACTGCACCGGTACCAACGTGCGGGACATGCACCATCTCCTCCGCTCGGCCTTCCAAGCTTCGCAACAACAAATACGTGACAGTAATGTGACAGAAAATAATGATAATTGTATAATTCCCAAATTTAGCTGGTTCTTCACGGAACTGGTAAAATTTGCTGACCCACATCCGGCAAACTGAAAGCCACGGCGCTGTGATTTGAGAGAGTCGGTCCGGCATCTGCCAAACGTCTCCAAGCAGCGCTTGCTTGTCTACGAGTTACACAGCGCACAATGCTTCATCCGAGCAATTTTTAAGGCTTCTGGAATACTGCACCACTTTGAGTGTGAGCTCAGGAGTCCATCAAATGCTACATCATCATTGACTCGGCCCTGTCAAGGTATCAATGAGACTTGTGGACTAGTTCTTTTCTTTTGAATTTCGGGTTTAACAACACAGAAGGCGCATATCTTTGGACCGGTTGCATGTGTCTGCCTCTGTGCGTAGTGCGCGGAGCCATGCTTTGAGAGATATCTGGGTCCATGACAAACGAACTGATTGTGCGAGGACCTAATAGAGTTGCCGTAGTTTGGTATCAATAGCATCAGACTTGCCTATTGACAGATGGAGCCTTACAGCTTTCCACCACGCTTGATCAGGCCATTCGCACATATTCGATAACATTCCGGCCATGAACCATTCGAGTCCTCGGACTCTTACCGCATCGATTCGCCGCCGTTCTTCGTGGCCGATGGCCAGTTTTCTGGTTCATGTAGGCCACACATCGAATTCTCAATCTATCCAGCCAGGCTGTTTCGTCAAATGTCAATCAGTTTGCAGGTTCGGAGCCAAAAGATGGCTTCCGTGAATGGCTTCCACTCAATAAGAGGGTGGGAACATCTTCCACTTTCAGTCGTACCGCTTCGCCGGTGGTGCCTCAGAGGTTCAGCCTTTTCGTGTCTTCCTTTTCGAGTACTTCTTCCCTTATCTTGAACATCGCTTTTGCATTGTCCCGCCCCTGCACTACTAATTAAATGAGCGTACGACGTGGCGCACCGCGGCTCTAGAACCTAGCAACCATTCACCCCAGGCTCTTATTCAGATCAGCATTTCAAGACATGTACAGTATTAGGGGGAGCCTTTGTTCGTTTAGTTACCCCACTTCTATCAAAGACAAATGCAGATCATGATTAGGAGCATATACAAAAGACACCCTCTTCGGATTGATGAGTCCACGGCCCAAAACAAATATCTCGAGCCGGCGTTCGATGGTGGAGGTTAACACTGCCTTTAATATACCGGTCGCCTGATTCATCAAGAAAGGGCTGCGAGAAAAACGATATCCACTCCGCCTAGCGAGCGGCGAATGGAAGATGGGTCGGATCTGAGAACTTTGACCCCGCATTTTGTGTGGCCATGGCTCCCTATTTTTCCCCCCAGATCCGTAGGTACTATACATGGTAGACATTCCTTATCAAAGCTCATTCGAACATGTTGGTCCGAGAGGAGTTGGGGGAATAAACGAGGCGATGGAGCAGCAGTCATGAGAGACCGCGAAGAGCCGCTCGAGTTTCGTTACCCTAAGATTTGTCTGAGTGCATGTCAGGCTCTTCACGAAGACCGATAAGTCGGCGGTTACAGCAAATACACTGTCAGGAATGTATTTGATTCTTCATTGAAGGGAATGAGCGCTCAAAGGTATCCTCTGAGCGGGAGTGTGATTGATGCTGCACGAGTATGGGAGGACGATTACTCCTCATGAGCCGTAATTCTATCAGGTGACGAACCTGTCCACCAGATGTCACTCTGCTCTAGGTAAAATCATGAGTGGCTGCATCATCGCATTTTCCGCTAACCCAGATGGGCATCCTATAGAACTACGGCCTTCGCTGGGAGCGCAGTAAGAGATTCGAATGCCGAAGTTGTATGATCAGTGTTGAAAGAACTTTAATACTCCAAGATCAGGGCTTAGGAGTTCCGGCATATGTTAGAGAAAAGGCCATTGACCACATTTAAAAAGAAATGTAGCAGTTGACAGGCACAGATAGAGATATTTGACAAGCAGAGTTGGAGAAAACCCATTCAGGATGAGAAGGTCGTAGTTCAAGTTTCCCTTCTGAGACGACCCGTGGAAATGAATTCAAAGAACTCGGCTGGAGATATATCCAGGCGTGATGGACAGCATTTGGTTCAGTACAGCAGGTAAACAGGAGAACGAACTCGGGCTCTGGTAGCGTCTCGAGCAAGAACTTTGAAGTGTATCGACTGCAAGATGCCCTTTGTCTGCCTCGAGTGGGTGGGAAGCAGGACTCTTCGTGGGATAACTTTTATCAAACCATCAAACATTGTGAGATGCCAGAGGACGGCATGACGTATAAGGGGATTCCCCAGGGAAACCCCATAGCCTTGACATTGTCCATATTTCCTTATACAGAAGTCACATGCTTTGAATGATGAACGAACGCAGGCGGCCAAAGCGTTTTGCTCAACTCTTTGCTTTCAACATCCATGAACGATATGATTTGCGCGGTAGCGACCAAACCTCATCTACTGGGATAGAGATACCTCAAGATCGATAGGTTGAATGGTAACGCCCCAGGCCCTGCTTATGTTTTTGCTGGTGGAAATCTCAATAGAAACTCCGGTGTCCTGAAGCAACGCTTACAGCCCAACGACATCGGTCTGGTAAACGCTTGTCCGAAATTGTCCAGAATGTAGTCACTCCAAACAACCCTGCCTCTCTTTCAACGTACCTTACCTTGTTGTGCGGCGCCTTGACATTCTCTTGTGATATGTGTAATCTTTATCCGATGCGCGGCCATGAAATCGTTGATCTTCTCCGCCTTCATTCTCCCTGGTGTTGCGCTCTCTTCAGCTCGTCACATTATGACTGCATTTGCATCATATAGACCTTCTCTTTGAGTTTATTGTCTTCTCCGATATCGGTCACTTTGGGAACGTCGTACGCTGTGTTGAAATCCCCGTCTTCTGATTACGGCCAGGCTCCAGATAACCCAGTTGCCTCTGCGTGACTTAGAAAAAGAAAAGAAACTCCTTTTCAAGGAGGTTGATGTCGTGTTATCAATTGATTTGTAAGTAATAGAAAATGGGATATTTGATACAATCGGTCACTTCGATACCAGCCAACTCGAAACAAACTTTAGGATTTTGAGTGATTTACACTTATAGAATAATTCCGCCATTCTCGCGCCCTGTCTGAACCTATAACTTTATCTAAAAACTACTTGTGGATTCCACTGCGCGCTCTACTGCCATCAAAAATTTGCTTATCTTGGACAGATCTTGTGGAGCGCTTGATTGTACAACATGCTAAAAAAGGCAACCATCTTTCTATTTAGGTTCGTTCCCATATTAGTGTTATTAGCAGCAGCCATGCTGGCTTCTCGCTAGAGCATCGTTGGAGGATAAAGATGGAACATTATGATATGGTATGTTGGTGGTGACAAAGAGGCGGCTGTTACATGGAAGCAATCCTCGAGCCATAAAATTTGCTATGTGCACATGGTTAAGATCTGCCTCATTCAGCGAAGCTCCGTCGCCATCTTTCTGAAGAGAATCGCACTCAGAGTAGACGACAGCTCCGTTTGTTTCAGTAAAAGCCCGCGAGAGCTAAGTCGATGACATAGATTAGTGTATCGTTTTCAATGTCATACATGATACGTCTTGACTTAGTAGACTAACAAAGTGGACCGAAGGAACACGAGATACCACTCAGCGACTCTGTTACACGTCCGGAACATCCAGCTGAAACTTTCGAAGTTCTCCGTCAAATCTTTGACTCTTCGTTGAGCGCAGATTAATCATGAATTTTTCAATGATGTTTGCTAGAGCATAGCGCCCACAACAGTTTAGGATTGCGGCGCAAGCATCGTAAACCACGTAAACAGGAGGAAGCCCTATATTTCGCACGTCGAAAACTTTGTCCTCTGCTTCAGACGATCAACAGCTTTGATCTTGTTGTGTGGCTCACTTCAAATGTGTGCAGTGAAGCGATAGGACCTCGAAGTGGGGTAAGAAAGCTTGGTAGAACGTTCTCAGCGATGTGCATACACTGCACTACACAGAAGGAGAAAATTTCCAAACGTCAACCTAGACACAAGGATCCTACAATTCGCAAGCCATTCAGAATGAGCTTGCCACTGTGCCAGTTGGTCTTCAACTTTTCGAAATATATGTTTCCAGTTGATAAGGTCCGATACAAAGTCGCCATGAAAGTAGAAAGGGTGTAGCAACCTATATCAAGGTAGAAAAAACAATGAATCTACGGTATTTGAAAATGAATCACAAAAGAACGAGAAAGAATAAAAGGAAAGCGTAATAATACTAGTTCGTATACCAAGCCAAAAAAATCGTCCACCGTCCGTCGTCAGTGCTACCTGCATTTTCCTGTTTCTCAAGCTATGCTCCTATCTCAAACCACCACTCAGTAACCTCCGTTTGGCGGGTAACCTCTTCCACCCTTCTGTCCAGCAGGTGAATACCCTCCCTGTGCTTTGAATCCGTAACTCGATCCAGAGTTTGATGATGAGTAACCTCCGGAACCCATGAGAGGTGGCATGGGAGGTACAGGTGGAGCACCGCCAGCTGAGTTGTAGGTGTATCGGTCGGAGGAGTTGTCTTCTTCATACTCGCCGTTGAGTAGAGGGTCTTTGACTTCCCAGACTGCGGCTTTTGAACCAACAGAGAACTCGAGGTCTTCGCGCTGAGCAAATTGAAGTTTACAGTTAGGGACGGTTCGAGCAAGTGAAAAATCGATAAGGCTTACAGTGATACTATCCCAGTACTTGTACACCATCATGACGCTCAAGAGGACACATAGTGTAAAGAAGAACAGTCCGTCGATGTAGTGCTTGATCGCATCGCAAATTGTCACGCTAAACGCGAACAACAACACCTGGCCACCAGCATAGAAGGCAGTTCCGAAGATGATGTCACCGATGGGCCACCTGTCTTCGAGTGTGCGGAAGACGAGGATGAGTTGAAGGATGATATAGACTGGTACACAGATGAGGGGCCAAATGATGTAGATGATGAAGAGGGCGATAGGTTGCTTATAGTTGAACCCGAAGAGTTGCTTGAAAGTGGCGATAGCAATGAACATTGAGACACCGAAGATCAAGAGGCATGATATGCGGAGAAACTATCGAGAAAGATGTCGTTAGAATATGTTTCAACACTGTTCAACTTCAGGGTAACAAGTGAATTGAGTGTGGCTTTTGGAAAAGGCGAGCTCAGGTTGATCGCCGAAAATAGGTCGCTTCCTGCTAATTTCGGGATGTTGTCGCTGACTAGCCACGCCAACTCCACATTTATTACATCAAAGAAAAATTACGCACCCATAGCGAGAGCGGTGTACCATCTTCCGCAAATTGGAATCCGACAAAACCATTGATGAGCAAACAACAATAAGTAGCGGCGACTAGTCCTGTATATATCGCGGCGGCCCACTGTAAAATTGTTAGTTTCTCCTTTCCAACTTCCGAGCGAATTTACGAACTGGATAAACGGCATTGGAAGTAGGGATCACACCAGAGTCCAGGAATAAAGCCAGAAGCTCAATCACAGCGTACATCCAGAAGAACATCACGATTTCTTTCCGTCCAACGGCTGTGTACTTGCTCCGGATATGTAGAATCATAATGGCGGTCATGATAATGGCAACGATATGGACGAAACATGTCGCTAAAAAAAAGTTCACGATCAGGTCAAGATAGACCAAAGAAGTGAAATTTAGCCTACATGGCTGGAATAAAAGCGTCCCTGCAACGTCGACATTTCTGCTGTAACATTTAGGTTCTACACCCTGATCGCTACCTATTAGAGGGCATATCACAAGTGCTGCGGTCTCGCAGATGGCGTTGAAAGATCCAAAGGAGAATCCCATGGTCGGTTCAGAGCTAGGTGGTCGATATTGTCGTCAAAATGGTCGAGGTTGTGTGGAGTGCAAAGTCGTGGTTTGTCTTCTTTGTTCCCTTCAAAGGCCCTTAACGAGAGTGGAGGAAAGAAAAAAGAGGTTGAAATAGGGAGTTGGGAGGGTAAAGAGGGTGGAGGAGACGAAAGGGTGTCCTCGCCGTTGCGGAGGAAGGGGTCGTGGGCGTTGGAAGGACAGTCTGCAACCAGCCTGCCGACCGTCATCCACACGGTCCGATTTCGGTGATCACCTGCCTCTTTTGGTTGGTTCGGGCTTGGCACGCACGTCTTCAAAGTTCGGACAAGCCTTTGCGCATACACCAGGATCTATAGAAAAATCCCAATGGACTGCCCAATCAACGAATGAATACTTATGCTGAGCTAATTTGACGTGTTTCTGACTAATTAGCGAAGCAATACTTTCATGTGAATCTGAGTAGACAAGCAACCTTTAGGAGAGCAGAATATTCCTTGCAAGGTACAAATACTCGAATATCAATCAGCTATGATTGCGGTCAATATCTGTACGGTAGGATAATAGACAGCGTCTATACACTGGTCAACGGATGCCTCAAATCCTCTTGGGTATTAGCCAGGCAGTCTTTGACTTTGATACTTCTCCAGATTGTCCCGAGAGACTTCGACCAATTCAATCGAATGTTGTTCAGCACGAAAATTAACGGGAGACCATTCGGGAGACCATTTCTAACATTTTAATACGGAGAAATGATACTGGTTGACTGCAGAGAGAGCTGAAAGGTCGCCGCAAGAAAGATTCAATCCGACAAGTGGTCGCAAATTAGGCGCCCATTCCGCGAGAGTGAATTAAAGCTAAGATATCAGCATGAGAAGCTGTTATGTTGCCCATTAATTTTTGGAGAAGAGACAAATTCTTATGATCCATCACTAATTTGCGCCATCGAGCCATTGATCAGCTGCCGTGAATTCTCTTTGAATATTCAGAACCAACCTTTAATTGAGTTAAAAACTTCAAGTAGTCAAGTAGATTCTGTCTTAGAAAAGAAGCAAAGTGAAAGTCTAACCTGCAGCTTATTTCGGGGTCTTGCACGCGCTTCAGCAAGAGGGATAAATCATTTGACGAGTGCAGACGGTCCGAGGTTCATGGAATGAGATGTACTGGCTAGTTGAATTGCATTACTTTGTATAAATTACAATTTGCGCAGGATGAGTGGGATGACCGGGATCGAGAAGGTTTAAACACCTTCTGCGATCAACCTCTGGGGCGCCTCGACGTACGACCTCCAACATTCAACAAACGCAGCAAGCTCAGCACCTTCGACAACTCGATGGTCTCCGCTCCAGCTAACACCCAACTTCAACCTCCTTTCACCCTTATCCGCACCTTTACTAACATCCCACTCCCACTTGGCCCTCCCAATGGCTACAATCGCCACGCCACCTCCAGGTACGAGCACAGGCGACGCGAACTCGCCTTGTCCAATCGCACCCACGTTGGACACGGTAATCGTACCACCACGTTTTGGCATTTCCTTAGGTGTAAGCCCTGACGGGGTTTGTCTGCCAAGACTTGAGAGATGTTTAAGATGGCTCGCAAGGGAGTAGATAGAAGTGTTGTTAACGGATTGGATGGTAGGTGTATAGAGCCCTGAGGGTGTAGAGAGCGCGATGCTAATGTCAGCATTGGGACGAATAGTTAGCGTTGGTTTGTTAGCGCCTTCGGAAGAGCCAGGCGTGATTGAGGCACGGAATAACGGCCACTCAATCATCGCTTTCGAAAGGGTTTTAAGGAGGATAGGGAGGAAAGTTAGGTGCGAGAATTTTTGACTTTCAAGGAGTTGGGGTGAACTAGGTGCAGGATAGACAGCGGATGGGTTAATGGACTGTGGCCTGTGATCTTTCGAACGCGTTCCTTCCGGTAGATAATGCTGAGGTACATGGGTGTTGAGGATTGGCAGAATATTGTTGAGTTCTGTGATATCGAGAGTCGTGGAATATCCGAAGTGGGGTATCTCGAGGCTCTGCCAGAGACGAACTCATGTTAGCAGAGGTTTCTCACACAAGTAAAAAGGACATACCTTGACCATGGCCTTCCACATACCGTAACGCGTTCGGCCAAGTTCAACAATAGCGTCTTCACCTTGAGATCTTGGTTGTTTAGGTTGTTCTTCCGGGCGTGAAGTCCCACGAGAAAGATATGATTCGATGTCGCGTTTCTCTATCCTCCCGTCCTTGCCACTACCAGGTGTGAGTAGGCCAAGATCTACTCCCTTCTCCCGAGCGAAATGTCGGACGGAAGGGGGAGCCAGTACATCACTCGAGCTTGACAATTTTGAGCCCTGAGCGTTGCTTGGATCCATCGGATGCAAACGACGCGAGTTAGTGGCAGGCACGTTATCTACCGCGGGTTCTGGAGGCGAGGGTGTTGGAGGAGCAGATTGTTCCTTCGGTGTCTCTTTCGAGGATTTATCAAGAGGTTCCATCACAGATGGATCGGCCCCTTCCATAGCATCCTCTTCAACTTCAATGAGACACAGTCCAGAGCCGACTTTGGCCACTTCGCCTTCCTGGACAAGTAGTTCTTTCACTACTCCATCGAAAGGGCTCGTGATCTCAACACTAGCTTTATCACTCTGGACCTCACACAGAGGATCAAAGGCCTGCACTGTATCATGGAGCTTAACATTCCTACGTTCACCAATTCGCTTTAGTTAAATGCTGCAAGAGAACTGAGCTCGAAGAGTCGGCCGGAGCTTGCGGCGTACCATTTAACAATTTCGCATTCTGTTATCCCCTCTCCAATGTCAGCAAGTTTGAATTTTTGAAGGGTTCGAGCCCCGAGAAGAAATGCTGATGTATGGAAGCGAGTGACAGACGATGGACGACCCAGGAGAAAACGAGCGAGCGGACGAGTGATCATGGTGGTTGGAGGCCAGGGTGATCGAGTATGGTGCTATAAATAGCAGCCGGCTATTGAGCAAACGATATTTCCAAACAATCGAAAATACATTCTGAGTATCTTACTTGATCTCGACTGCATTTGCAATTCTGGGAGCATAACACTGAATCTTGCTTTGCGAAGAACTTCAGGATATCACAAAACACGTCGCTGAGACCTCGCCTCCTGCACTTGTCATAGCTAGAGTCAATGTTTGGCGGCCTCGCTTCCTTACCACTCTTTTATTTGGCTTTCCGACTTCTAAGACAACCCAATCGGCCCTCTAATGTACCCAAAACTCAAGAGCGTGTGCTGATTCTTGGCGCAACTAGTGGCATCGGTCGCAGTATTGCACGTCAATACGCAGAACGTGGTGCAAAAGTATGCATTGTTGGCCGACGCGATGCTCTGGTCAATGAAGTAGAGGCAGAATGTAGAAACTCAAGAGGTCAAGAGAACGACAAAAATGGCGTTCTTGGGGTATCTGGTGACTTTGCCAGTGTGGAAGACATGGTTCGTATCAGAGAATTATTGGATACAAGTCAGTATATCTTCATACTTTACTCAGGGTGTTTGTTCACTAATTCGATTTGCCATAGAATGGGGTGGTTTAGATACCTTGATTGTTGCCGCTGGGGTATCGGCTCTCCAACCTCTCCTTGCGATTGCAGGCATTGAAACCCAGAAAGGAACCTCAACTCTTCAAATCACATCAAAGGAAGGAATTCAGCGGGTTTCTGATGTTTCGTCCGCCGCCATTCGTGGTAACTACACTGGACCTATAATCGCAGCTGCAACTTTCGTGCGTTTTTCCCTAAAGATTACACTCACTATCCTAACAATTCGAACAACAGATACCCATCCTCGCAAACACGTCCCTTTCTCCGTCTATCCTCTTGGTTTCTTCCTTGGCTTCCGTCATTCCCGCGCCAACTCGTTCGATTTACGGATCGACCAAATCCTCATCGCTGCTGCTATACCAATCTCTCGCAATTGAACATCCCTCAATTTCGTTTACATTTGTTATGCCTTCGACTGTAGAAGGCGACTTCCGCGCCTCCGCCGTGGACAGTGGGCCTGTACGCGAGTCAGATCCCAATAAGCACGGCCTCAAGAAGGAAGCCGTTGCTGCCAGGTGTATTCAAGCGGTTGATCGAAAAGAAGGTACCGTGTTCATGCCTGAGACAATGAGATACGCGCATTTGCTGTACTGGATATGGCCGTCACTTGTGAATCATTTCGCAATGAAGAAATACAACTATTCAGTGTAGATATTTATTTTGTGTTAATAATTCCTAGAAGCTGTGATATACTTTCTATCAATTCTAACAGTAAGGCACTTCAGTCAGAATAGGGGCTACTATGACCTAACCTTCAACTTCTTCACACGACGTGACCTCGTCGTGAACGCGTCTCACAACCGTTCCTCTACAAATTCCTGTTGTCGTCAATGCCCAGAACGACGCTCCCGACACTTTTGTTCCTTCTGCGCGCGGCATTAGCCACTCCATTCTCCAAAATTCTCAATACCAATGACCCTGTTGAAGGACCCCCGGCAGAACCAGGTTCGACAGAGTTTTGGTCGAAAATGCTCATCAGTACCGGCCTGGTGCTAGCTGGAGGTGTGTTTGCTGGGTAAGTTGCTCTTGTCCGTTTCTCTCTGGAAGCTTGACAGGGATACCGTAAGGTTGACGCTTGGCCTTATGGGACTGGACGAACTACATCTGCGAGTACTGGCGACTTCATCCGATGATGAGAAGGAAAAGCATAACGCGCAAAAAGGTACATGACAGACCTTGGATGACATTGAACCAAACTGATTTGAACTCTAGTTCTCAAGCTGATGGGCAAAGGAAGGCATTGGGTGCTGGTGGTGCGCTTTTGTCTGCTTTGTAGAGTGCTTAATTTAGTTTCAACTTTGCTTTATAGGTGCTTCTGCTTGGCAATGTGGTTCGTGCCAGTTGTATCGCGGTGTATATGAAGGGTTGGAATATAACAAACTCCTCACTAGATCATCAATGAGAGTTTACCTATCTTCCTCGATAGCGCCGTAAGTTTTGTGTATTTGAGAGATGATGTCGCTCATTCTGCTTAACTAGCTTGGAGGTGGCATAGCTGCTATTGCAATCTCAACGACAGCCATTGGTTTGTGGTTTCCTTTGTCCTACGTCTTCCTGTCTCCTGAACTTTCTGGTAGTTATCTTTGGGTACGATTTACGGTTTCTCTTTCGAGCAGTCACTGATGTGGCCTTTCCTGTTTCTCAGAGAGTGAGTGGAAACTCCATCAGGTATATCGCTTTACTGAATAAAATCTAGAATTATACCCCAGGCTCTCAGTGTACGTTATGGCCTATCGATTGGCGCACTTTGTTCCCCAGTCGTTCTTGGAATGATGTACCTTTTCGGTACGAAGCATATTCCAAGTTGATATCTCTTTCTACACAGTTTACTCATACATGCATACCAGCCCCCATCGCTTGGCCCATTGCAAAACTCCTCGACTACGTACTTGGTGCAAATGAAGAGCATACATATAAGAAGGCAGAGCTGAAATCCTTCCTGCAGTTTCATCGCACCGGAGAAGAGCCTCTCAGAGACGATGAGATTGCCATCCTTAATGGGGTGTTGGAGTTAAACACCAAGAATGTAGAGGAGATTATGACGCCTATGAAGGTTGGTAGCTAGCTTTGATTTGACCGAGTGTCACTGACGAAAGGTCTCGCAGGATGCTGTGACTCTGAGCTCGGATATTATCCTCGACCACGCCGCCGTTGATAAACTGTGGGGGTCTTCCTTGATGCCAAGTCATGATTGCCATATACTAACCGCAACTGGTATTTAGACTCTTGAGTGGCTACTCGCGCTTTCCTATCCATGAACCAGGAAATCCACTGGCTTTCCATGGATTACTCCTCATCAAGAAGGTTAGTCTGTGGCTTTGACTTGGCAGCTTGGCGCTTGAGCTGAACCACGAGTTAAACCTTCTTTAGTTGATCAATTATGACCCTAACCAAGCCCTTCCAGTGTCATCCTTCGCATTGTCCGTGTTGCCCGAAGCAGACCCCACGATCAATTGTTTTCAGGCATTAGATTATTTGTGAGTCGCTGATTCGCAGGATTGCTGGAGAGATCAGCTTCTAATCTCTTGTTTTGTAGCCAGACAGGACGTGCTCATCTTTTACTTATCAGCAACACTCCTGGTCAAGCTGGCGGCGCGATTGGCGTTATCACGTTAGAAGACATTATCGAGGTAAGATAATATGCCAAGCGCTTCGTAAAAGGACTCGGCTGATCCATTCTACTGAAAGGAAATCATTTCCGAAGAAATCGTCGACGAGACGGACCGGTATGAGGATAATACCAAAAAGAGAAAGGTGAAAAGGCATACGACTGCCGATATCATGCGAGGGTCAGATTTAGTCGTGGTACACCTAATCAACGTTGTTGACACTTACCCGTCCTTAGAATTGTTGAGCGCACAAGACGTCAGACTAAAGATACTGTCACCGAGCGAACACCACTGCTTGGCCACATCGAAGAGGAGGAGCCTCCGGAGCCTGGAATGGTCTCTCCTAGGCCCCAATCAGTTCAAGCGTCAAGTTATGGGACAAATGGAGCGATCAGTGAGTCGCCAAGAAACACTTAGTGATGTAACGCACGATACCGGATTACCAGGTAGGGTAGTTATGCGGGCTATACGGAAAAAATGCTATACATCTATCGACTCACTTCAGTGAACTTATTGTGACTATGATCGGTAGCGAGGTTGTCGAGAGCATGAATTGCACTGATCAACTTGATTCGAGAATTATCGATTACATGTCCCAGCCCGAGCTGGAAGGTATTCAACTTCCTGAGGTCTGCGAAACGTTTCTGACACTTGGAACGTAGTACTTGGATTTGATGCCAAGCTACACCTCTTAAATTTGCCTTCTCTGTTTGTACGTTCTCTTCTTGGATTCTTGATCGAGGCGCCTGCTGCGAGACACTCCCAAAAGCTAACAAACTTTTATCGCCTCCTACATGCTCTTGGCGACGGGTGTTATGACCCACATCACGTCCCATTTAATTTTGAGGCCTTTATGCTCAAGAAGATTAATCTATCCGTGTCTCCACGGAGCACATCGAGGATTTGGCGGTGCTCCAAATGACGCGGGGCTGCCGATTCCAAACTAGCGCACTTGGGCGATTGGACGGCCTGACTTATGTCAATCGTCACGGACCCTCAGGCGAACCGAAAATTGCTCTCGCTTGACCGTGAAGAATCGGAGTGAGTGATTTATCACTTATGTTCTCAAACTCTGACGGAATACGATATATAGAACGGAAGAGGAATATGCCTGAAGAAGAGGCCTGTGTCATGTTCCTCTTCATCTGACATCCCTCAACGACAATTCCCGCCAAAATCCCTCCAAGCGAAAACAACGCGGACATTTTGCGTGTGGATTATGTCGCGCGACATTCTCCTATGTAATACCGAAAGGAGATACGTTTTTGTCTCTACCAATGGATCAAGAGGCATATAAACCGGTTAGAAGAAACAAACCAAACGAAGCCAAAACCGCGGTCTTGGTCTCGAGCGATTAATCACTCGGATATCTCAAAGCGGCAGAAGACTTCCCCGCCCTCAACTCCCTGGTTCTTTTTGCCAAGACCTATAAGTAACCATCTGCTGCTAAAACCTTGACTACCCACTTTATGGCACTTTTGCGCACTCTTATGCGAAAAAAACTTGCTCTTGTCTTCCTCCTCCTCAAGGCCACTAACGCTTCCCCATTCCGTGCTCGATCGTTGAATGCAAAGCACAACAATGGTGGATTAGATGAAGAGTCGCCAGAATTCTGGTTTCATGTGATTGTTAGTATCTCCCTGGTACTCATTGGTGGTGTCTTTGCTGGGCAAGTGGCCTCATTCCGGATATAACGCTCGTCGCCCTAATGTCGCCCTCAGATTGACTCTTGGGCTCATGGGACTTGATGAGCTTCACCTTCAAGTATTAGCCAAGTCCTCCGATAACTTGGTGGAGAGGAAAAACGCCCAAATTGGTTTGCGTCTCGCTTGAGTTAGTCGAGCTAGCACTAATACCTACCCGTGCAGTGTTGAAGCTGTTACAAAAAGGTCGCCACTGGGTTCTTGTGGTAACCTCAAACATTTATCCACTCCGGATCGGCTACTCATCCCACTATTAGGTGCTCTTGTTAGGGAACGTGGTAAGTGCAATCCGGCGGCCGAAGTGTTCCACTTTTGAAGAAGATTTTATCGATGAAGATCGTCAATGAAAGCTTGCCGATTTTCCTCGACAATGCGGTAAGTAGTTTCGAAATGTCGATTCCACCAACCATATTCAAACATCTCTTCACAGCTGGGTGGAGGCTTTGCAGCCGTGGTAATATCGACGGTATCCATAGGTGAATAACGCGTTCCAAAGTAGTGCTATGTTGATCGTCTTGCTCACTGCGGAATATTTTTAGTTGTTTTCGGGTACGCGAACGCTTATGATTATATGAAACGCGCTTGACACTTTCACTGCTTTAGAGAGTAGGTTTTTGATGCAAGTTCCTCTGCAATAGCTAAAATTTTCAAAATCCAGAATTATTCCACAAGCTATCAGTGTTCGCTATGGCCTTTTTGTTGGGGCTGCCTGTGCTCCGCTCGTACTCTCAATGATGTACCTTTTTGGTTCGTCGTTGTATCATGAATCTTTGACTTTTATTAACCTATACAACCAGCTCCCATCGCGTACCCAATTGCCAAGCTCCTCGATTACATCCTTGGCTGCGACCATCATCATACCTACAAAAAAGCAGAACTCAAATCATTTCTCCAATTTCATCGAACTGGGGACGAACCATTACGTGATGATGAAATTGCCATTCTGAATGGCGTCTTGGAACTAAGCACCAAGAGTCTAGAGATGATTATGACACCATTGAATGTACGCGGGAGGATATTTATTTCTGTTGCCAGATTTTAACATTGCTTGTAGGATGTGATGATCCTCAGCGCGGACGCCATCCTCAATCATGCGGCGGTGGCAGCCATGTGAGCTAATGCCATTATCCACGCTGATTGGAGCTCTACTGAAGGCCTACATGATTTTTAGCCTCCAAAGCGGTTACAGCCGTTTTCCCGTCCATGAATCTGGAAATCCTGCATCTTTTATCGGACTTCTGCTTGTCAAAAAACTCTTGACATACGATCCTGCTCAAAGTTTGCCTGTGTCTTCTTTTCCTCTATCCATTCTGCCGGAAGCACATCCTTCGATAAACTGTTTCCAAGCACTGGATTACTTGTAAGCCGTTTGCTTGTCTAGGAAGTCTTTGTTAATCCCTTGGTCAGTCAAACGGGAAGGGCCCATTTACTTCTTGTTAGTCGTACACCTGGTACAACTGGCGGCGCGATGGGCGTACTTACTCTTGAAGGTCGGTATATCTTGTTGGCTAGGCTTTAACTATGAATTTAAAAATGCTGACAATCTCCTCTTAGATATAATCGAGGTCGGGCTCATCTAGTCGTCGACTAACTAGCTGTCGCTGACCCTCTCTATAGGAGATAATCTCTGAAGAAATCGTTGACGAGACTGACCGCTTTCAAGACAACAAGACAAAGTGTATTGCACGACGAGGGACGACAGCGACCATCATGCGAGGGTACGCTCTGAGACTGCCTCTGGTGTTTTCTCAGTGGGCTGATTTTGTCATAGAATCGTGGAACGGCGACGTTCTCCAATACTCGGTTCACCGGATAGTATTGCTAACGAGACTACTAGCCTTTTGACCGCATTCTCTCGGACTCCGTCATTTGCAACATTACCAAATTATAGTAGTATATAATGCTTCCCCCCGCTGGCTCAAATTTGGTACTTCCAAGGCCCCGGAAGAATAATGCCCTAATCTAATATACCAAATTTCGTTTCTTGATATTCCAGAGTATATATTTGTCTACCACTGGGCCAAATCTACTTCAGCTTCACCGAAGACACTTGTCTTTTTAATAGAGAAGTCCTGGGAGACATCCATATCCTCTTTCTCGTAATACTGTGGAAACTCTCTCCTTAAAAATTGAAGAATATAAGTATTGATTTGCTCAAACTCAAGTAAGAAGCCATCATGACCATCTGGGGACTGGATCACGACCAGTTCTGCCTCTGGTATATGCTCTGCAAGTTCTTTCTGCTCGAAGGGCGTGAAAAGACCATCTGTGGCGACGCTGATGACCAGAGTCCGCTTGGGTAGTGTAGCAAGTACTTGAGCGAGTCCGTAAGGATCTGATGGATCGCATCGATCTCTCGCGATATCGTGCGTATCCAGTTTCCGGGTGATGTGAATGTAGCAGTTAGCATCGAATCGAGCAGTGAATTTATCGCCCTGATAACGGAGATATGACTGGGCGGTGAAGATAGGGGTTATAGCATCAGAGGACCATGACAGCCCCTGGTCTTTGGGCTTTGGGCTCCTCATACCATCGTTGTGAACTGCAACAGCTTCTTGGGGAAGAGATGACAGCTTTGGAGAAGCTGGAGGAGTCAGCGTCGCAGATTTGAGGTGGCTGTTTAGCTGGGGCTTTCGGCCGAACCGACTCTCGAATGAATCCCGAGAGCGATAAGTGAGAAGTGCGCTCATCCTGGCGGCCGCCAGTCCAGATGAGGGCTGTGAGGTATAGTATCCATTCAAATAGTTTGGATCGCTGTAGATGCTCTGTCGTTGTGCCTCACCCCAGCTGATGCACCAAGCTGAGTGACGTGCAGACGTGGCTAATGGAATCACTCTGCGCACGTAGCCTGGGGGTGAGCAAAGTGGCCACTCAAGGACTGCCATCCCCCCCATGGAACCCCCAATAACAGCAGCAACAGAACGAACTCCGAGGTGGTCTAGCACAAGCTTGTGTATCCTATTTGAGTACTATCTTCAGAAGTAATTTCAAGGCAGGCGTCGAAAAGTATACCTGACATCATCACGAATAGATGTTGGTGGAAAAGCAGGTCCGTACTGTCGGCCTGTTGCTGGATCTATGGTTACGGGTGATGCTGAGCCGTAGGGAGACCCTAATGTGTTGGCACAAAAGATGAAGAACCTGTTTGGATCAAAAGCCTTTCCCCGGCCCACCAATGGTCCCCACCTAATGACGATATTAGATAACAATGCCGCCGAGTTTCTTTGATCGTACCAATCTTCAATGTCTGCACTTCCAGTAAAAGCGTGACATATAACCATAACATTGTCTCGATCCTTGTTGAGTTTCCCCCAAGTTTTATAAGCAACGGGGGCATCCTGAAGTTCCGCACCACACTCCAAAGTAAATTGGGGTACGTTGAGTATTTCCTGTTTGATCAGAGATGAGAATGAGGACATGATAAAGAAGAAGATTTTTGATAAGAGCGGTTCTGCAAACCCTTGAGTGTTATTTGCATGTTAGATCTCTGGTCGAAAAAAATGCCGTTGACAAGTGAGTGTTGCTATCTTATCGGCCGAGCAACGACCCGGATCTTCGGACCTGTTTGTCGCAGGAGGAAGCCCCGCGTTAAGTCCGCCACACAAATGTCTGTTTCTTCTTCAATTCTCATTCGCGGGTTCTGGCAGTCATGGAAAGAGTACTTTTAGTCCTGCTCTTCTGTTTCTACTCTGTTTATGGAGAACCGGACTCAATGCAAGAAGTGCAATTGAGCCACCGTCCAAAACACAAGACGGGACATCCTGGGTCGGAACCTGGTTCACCAGAATTTTGGTATCATTTAGGAGTGAGTGTTGTCCTGGTGTTGGCAGGAGGGGTTTTTGCGGGGTATGTCATCGGCAAGGAAGTAGTGAGACTCTCTGACATCCCATCATTCATTTAGGTTGACTCTCGGTTTAATGGGGCTTGACGAACTACATCTTCGCGTTCTCGCTACATCGTCTGAAGATTCAAAACAACGGCGAAATGCGCAAACGGGTAAGCATTTATTTTACTGGTATTACTTTTGCTTGAATTACCTTAGTTCTGAGATTGATGGCGAAAGGCAAACACTGGGTTCTAGTCGTGAGCAGTCCGGCGTTCTTTCAAAACCACAAGCCTAACGATCTCGTGGCCCAAAGGTCCTTCTTTTGGGGAACGTGGTATGTGCAATGCTACCACGCAGCACCCATGTACTAAGATGCTCTAGATAGTCAATGAAAGCTTGCCAATATTTCTCGACACTGCAGTAAGTATTACGCCTTGGCAAGATCTAAATATTGACATTCAGTTAGATCGGTGGTGGTTACCTTGCCATTGTAATTTCTACTGCGGCCATCGGTGGGTGTTCTTGCTTCCCGTTTACCTATTTTGATTCTGAAATTCTATAGTGATTTTTGGGTAAGTCCCAACTAGGGATGCTGATGTGGAACTGAGTTCACCAACGACATCACATAGAGAGTGAGAGATCTTGCAGGCACTGCATAATTACTTCAACCTGATTTATGATCAGAATTATCCCCCAAGCCATCAGCGTGCACCATGGACTGTCCATAGGTGCTAAATGTTCCCGGATGGTTCTTGGACTGATGTATATTCTGGGTAAATACCATGACCACCGTTACACTATTGGGGTTGACTAAACACCCTGCTCATAGCTCCTCTCGCGTGGCCAATTGCGAAACTACTGGATAAAGTCCTCGGTGCTCATGAGCAACACACCTACAAGAAAGCTGAACTCAGATCATTCCTTCAATTCCATAGAACTGGTGATGATCCCTTGAGAGATGACGAACTCACGATTCTGAATTCCGTTCTGGAGCTCAATACGAAGAAGGTTGATGCGATCATGACTCCTTTAGCGGTATGTCCTTTTGCCTCTTATATTTGGTTCGTCTGTGCTAATTTTTATCACAGGACGCAGTAGTACTCGCTTCTGATACCGTTCTGGATTATGCAGCGATTCATGCTATGTGAGATCATCAATTACATGACTTTCATGCATGCACTCACGGTATGAACCTATGCCAGCATGCAGAGCGGGTACTCTCGATTTCCCGTGCACGAAAAAGACAACCCGAACTCCTTCATTGGAATCTTGTTGGTCAAAACGGTTGGTTCAACCAATTCTCGAATCTTAGCAGATGGCTCTAAACTTGGTTTTCTAGTTGCTTGCGTATGACCCAAAAATGACCCTGCCAGTGTCGGCCTTCCCACTTTCTCTACTTCCTGAAGCTCCTCCGTCTATCAATTGCTTTCAGGCGTTGGATTATTTGTCAGTACACCCATCACACCCTTCGGGGCTATTAATTTGATAAATACATAGTCAGACAGGTCGTGCACATCTCTTGTTAATCAGCCTTACGCCTGGCAGGCCAGGTGGTGCCATCGGCATCATTACTCTTGAAGGTTCGTTGAATCCACTCTCATATTATACTTCTTGAATAAGAGGAATATTCGATAGATATCATCGAAGAGATCATTTCAGAAGAAATTGTGGATGAAACGGATAGATTTCAAGATAACCACAGCAAAAAGCGAGTACGAAGACCTCCGAACCTCAGGTCCAACAGTGGGTGAGAGCCGCTTCATTTTTCGATTGACATAGCGATTGGCGATTTACTCCGTCGCAATAGTATTATCGAGATTCGACGTCCATCGACCGACCCTTCTTTGGGAGAATCTTCTTCCCTTATGGAACAAATTAGATCTCGCTCCGTTTCTGTTGACAATAGTTATCGAGCCTACGGAAGCGTATAGGATATGTAGTGTTCAGGTGACGCGACTTCGAAACAACTGCCTACTTAGCATTGTTGTATCGGTATGCCTACAAAGTGGTTGATCTTGGATAATATATAATTAAACTACGATAGCTGAGCCATCCCGTGGATGTACTCTACAAGTCGCCCGTTTATGTTCTTGATTATCTTCAGACCATCGAGGTCTCTCAAATCCACCATGTTCGCTTTTGCGCCTACAAATCGGAGGTCCAGAGTTTCTATCTGTGGTTGGCCTGCCTGTTTCCGTGACGAGAGGAATGTTGAACAGTTTGCGAGAGCTTGGGTATTGAAAAAATGAGCGGGAGGGTTTTCGCCATGCACCTTCAGCGTTTTGAGCGCAGGAAGAATTGCGGCATTTTTGGATGCAGAGGTTGCGAACCTCAACGCTTCGGGCGACGGTCCAAACCGGGTGATGGAAGGTAATTGAGCGAAGAGGCTGAGTAGCTGCGATTTTGCAGTTTGGTCCAATTGGGTATCTTGAGCGATGACCAGATCGAGGCCGGCCACTTCATCTAAGCTGCCAAAGGGTATTGATTGGATTAACGAAGACATCGGACAAACGCTGGTAGTTTGAATTTCGATTTTGAAGTGTTTGTCATGAGGAAGAATGGAGCCGAATGAAAGAAGAAAGAGTGTAGGGGTGACCTGAACGTTCATTTGCGTGGGTCTTCTCCAAGCAGCAAGGTACGCAGCTGTCATGCATTGGAAGCGACTTGCTATTGGTTCGATACGAGCTTTGAAGAGGGGATGAGATGTTAAAGTCAGGTTGAGACAAATGGTTGGGTGGAGGATAAGCGAGTCGAGTAGTTGAAAGCAATGCCGAAGGTCGCAAGAGATTTCCAAATATTGTAGGCTTTGCAAGTTTATTGGTGTTATTGGCAAGGCCGAATTTTCTTGAATACAATTAACGAGTTTCAGTGTCTTCAGACCTCTGATCTGACTTAGCGGATCCCACAGCGCAGATACACGCCGAGCAAGATTTTCCACCCTTGTGCTCAATGATGGAAGTTTACACCCCAGCTCGCTGAGCTGAGAAAACCATTTGGTCTGAGGTGACAAAGGGATAGGGATAACCCACTGAAAGGTCTGCAAAGAGGGTGCATCTCCCGCAAACAGAGGCGCTCGATCATCAAGCTCCGTAAATTCTCTCGGCATAGCGCCTTCAAACTGCATAACAAAAGTCTGGAGAGTTGGGTTCCGTTGTTGTAGAAAGCGCCAAAAGGCATCGTGATGTCTTCCACATCCAAGAATTTTGACGTCAAATGACCGAATTCGATTCCAGTTCTCGTTTAACAGAGACGACAGGAAAGACAGAAATGGATCCTGGCTGGCAAAGTCGGCGGCTGCATCAATGAACCCCCGAATACTGAGCGCTGCTAATCCAATCCTCTTACGGATTTGCTCCCTATAGCGCTTCCTGTGTTTGAGCAAGTCGAGGTCGAGGCAATTCGCCCAGATGTGAGGGCTATTGAGCGTGAGCGAACGCCACGTACGGCAGACCTGGGACGTGCGTTGAGTGACCCCGAGCTCGCTTTCCTTCCAAATCAAGAACTTCCTCTCTTCCAACCTGAGCATCTCAGAATTCATCGTGAAGATGACAAGAAGGATCTCGGAGGGTAGGAGTTGAACTGAGGAGGTCATCGTTGTCATAGATGCTTGCTGGACGCTGGCAGGTTAGGGGAAGACATGTGTGTCGAAAGTCAAGGGACATCAAATGGCTAAAATAAATCGGGAAACGGAGCGGTATCTTATTGCCGTTCGGCAATATGGGCTGTTGTTTAGCACGAGTTGGAGCGCTTGAGTAGCTTTATTGAATACCTACAGTACGGAGTTTCTAGGCTCTAAACCACTTCACTCATCGTTGGTAGATTTTAGCAAAGGAACTTTATCTAATCCGCGAACGAGCCCCTAACATAACTTGTCATTGTCATAGCTTGGCAATTATCTTGCAGATCTTACCTCGAGTGCAAACAAGTGGGAATCGTAAGAGTTGGGAGATAACTCACGTATAGATTCCGCCAGCTTGTAGAGGTAATCCTGTGATATTATGACTTCGTTGAGCTCAGGAAATCTAGAATTCATGGTAGGCAAAATACCTTGTTTGGGCCAGACGGACCGACTGATCGCCATATTTTTTGAGCAAGAACATCCAAAGGTTCCGATCCAACTAAAGCAATACTTGTGTCAGAGCTCAAGGTAGAATTTAATCCATGAATGGCGTACTAAAGGAAGGGTTGTCTGGTCGGCCGACGTAGCACTAGCTGATGAGTTAGAAGTATGAACAATGGGTCAGCAGAGGATGAAGCACACATAGGCCTGTTGGGGATGAGATTACATATCAACCTTAGGCTGAAAAGAACTTACACTCTCGATTAATACCATCTCTTTGCCGTCAGATTCTGTGCCATAAATATCCAAAGTTTCCATGGTATACCCATCTTTTTCTCGATAGTCTAAACAGATTATTTAATAAAGCTTACTTTGTGGGTATAATGAAGTGATGAAGACGAAAACAAGACGTACCGAGGTAATCTCGTACTTCTGCTTCGTATGCCGGGTCTATGGTGTAAGCAACTCCTAACGATGTAAATTCAGCGATGTCGACTTTTCACCCAATGCTTTTCTTACCCCAAACAATGTCTTCGTCAGGGAAAGCATCCTATAAAAACACTGCAGCATGCATCTCTGGTCATCAACTAGTTGCTGTAACCACTCACAGATTGAGAGAAGTGATCCCAGTGTTCCTTATGAACTAAAGTTACCACTCGTCCGGGGCTCTGTCAGCCAGATGCGTTAGTGAGCAGCTAATAATACGCATACTGCGCAAGGACAGGCAAAAACCTCAGGTGTTCCGCGATGATCATGAGATTTTTGTGCAAACCTCCGTACATAGCCTTTCAGAAACCCCGGGGCTTTTCCAAGACAGACATGAGTAGATTCTCAGAAGCAGAAAAGAAAAGCCTGTTGAACCTTGGTCGGTTACGTGGGGTGGAGGCTATAGTTGTATTGAGGAATTAACTCCAAGCAAATACCAGCTTCCACAAACCTTGAATATCAAGGATCCGTATCCAAAGACCACGAAAGGCATCAAGCGCAAGTATCAACAGAGCAGGTTTTAGATTTGTGCTATCGAAGGTGCCTTTTGAGTATTCCAAGGAAGATTAGGATTACTGATGCTTGAGTAAAAGTGGAAGAGAGTGCTTACTTATGGCCGCATTCGGCGATCGTACTTGTAGTAGCGGACCGCCATTTGATCCGGACAAGTGAAGAGTTTTCCCTCTTCCACTCCTTCGCGTCGTAACCTTGCTAACCCTTGTAAGCAAATGTACCGGTCACTTGCTTTGTCCAGAAAATTTACCGTTTACCAGCGACTTGCGCGACACTGTCAACCCATCTCGCGTGTGCTGCTTGAGGGGGGTCACTCTCACTGTCGCCTGGAACTTCACCATCGGGAGTCCTTTCAGCCTGAGCGCGGGGCCTCCTACTCTACTTTTGCGAAAATGGCAGAGTCAACAATACCACAAACCCGACGCGCATCCGAGTTAGAGTCCGATCCTGGAGACGAGAGTTGTGCCAAACGACCAAAGGTTGACGGGGATGCGTCTGGGGTAGAGTACGCCACTGGAGGAACAGAAGGTGTCGTTGAAAGAATAGACGAGGACTTAGCTCCTTTGGTCAAAGAATCTACTGTTAATGACATGCAATCAAACAGTTTGGGTAGCGAAAAGAACCAACCTCCCAAGAGAGCAACGAAGAAAAAAAGAAAGCAAAAAGAGCCTCCTCTTCCTGAAAGTTGTTCTGCTCCTGATGTGCTTCATCAAGAGATTTGCCATCTATTAGGACGCGAAGCCGTTGAATCAATTACTGCGAGTGGAGGCGCATTTAAATCTCCATACCCAGATGGACACGAACTAGAAATTACAATTGAGAAAGTTGGGAGTGGCGGTAGGCACATTTTTGCTGCGCGTTTATTTTGCCCTCTCACTCCTTTTCAATAGGTTCTGGGATTGCTCGTGCTCCTGGCTCTGAGTCCTGGGCTATTGTTGTCCCGTTCGCACTGCCCGAGGAGAAGGTCCGCGTGGAAATTGTTGGTAGGCCAGAACGAATGTATTCGAATGCGAAAATGCTTGAGATTCTACAACCAAATGAAGCATGGAGGGATGATTCAAGAGTACGATGCCAATATTTCACTCAATGTGGAGGATGTCAGTACCAGGTCCGGGGTTTGGACCGTTACTCTATCAAAAGTGCTGATGCTTCAGCAGATGTTGTCCTCTGAAAAGCAGCTTGATTTGAAGAAAAATGTCATAACACGAGCTTATGAAACCTATTCCAGTATGTTTACTTTTTGGTAGCCTGATCGTCACAGCTCACCTTTTCCTTGTATGTTAGAGCTTCCGGCCGCCTCCCTACCATCCACTGAAGAGACCACCGAGTCGCCGCTGGTCTACAAGTATCGGACAAAGATTACTCCTCACTTCGAGCGGCCACGAAAAAGCATCAAACCGTATGACATCAAGGATGGAGAACATCCACCATGGCTGAAAATCGGGTTCAACCTTGTTGGTCGCAATGAGACGATGGACATTGAGGTAAACATGTATGTTTCAAGCGTTTATGACCCACTCAACTCTGCCTATCCCTACAGGAATGCCCAATTGCAACTGATGTCTTGAACGAACAATATAAGAAGGATAGGAAAGATATTGCCCAGTAAGCACATCTTAAGAAGCACTGAGTCAAGCTAACCCGGTGACCAGGAAAATATTTTCGTACAAAAAGGGAGTTTCCTTGATGTATCGCGACTCCCTCGACGGTTCACTCGATGCTGTAGAAATGATGTCTCTATCTACTACCGACCGAGAGTTATCAGAAGCCTTTACCAAGCACGTCTGCGTGACGGACCAGAAGGGGCTATCAAGAGAGATGGTCGGGGATTACTTATTTGAATATACGGCTGGGAGCTTTTTCCAAAACAACAACACTATTCTTCCATTGTTGGTTGACTACGTGAAGGACACCATTGCTGGACCAAGCACTTCCTCAGGGACGAAACATCCAACTCATCTCGTAGACACATACTGTGGTGCAGGACTCTTCGCTATATCACTCTCCGACCGTTTTGAGCACGTCGCAGGCATCGAACTCTCCTCTGCATCCATTGCTTCAGCCAAGCGCAACGCCGAGTTGAACCAAATTCCTCCAACGAAAATCTCTTTCCTGGCTGGAGATGCAGCAAACATTTTCGATGTCGTTCGCTCATTTCCTCCATCACAAACCGTCGTTGTCATCGATCCTCCTAGGAAAGGTTGTGACGAGGCTTTTATCAAGCAACTGGTCGAGTTCAGAGCTGCTACGGTCGTTTATGTGAGCTGCAATGTGCACACACAGGCGAGGGATGTGGGAGATATTGTCAGGAGGACAGAAGGGGACGATGAAGGGAGACGATATCGGGTTGAGAGAGTGAGAGGATTTGATTTGTTTCCTCAAACAGCGCATGTAGAAAGCGTAGCAGTTTTGCGGCTATTTTAGCACATCAAACTACATCCTTGATCATTTCCCTTAGTCGTGGCTCCTGCGCCGCCGTGTGAGCGTCAAGGGACTACCAAACTGTATGTATGTCGAGCTTACAGTCCTTGGGTTTTAACACCGGTGATAAAGTCAATATGAGTCCGAAGCGAAGAGTTCTTGGATATCGGAAGTAATACTTAATCCAAATTCATGTCGACTTGTCCGGAGAACAGGGAACAAACTCGAGTCTCCAGCATGAGACGACCAGGGCAGAGTGTACAAGTACATGCTGCGTTCCCGGGGTAAAAAAAAGAAAGGTGGACAGAATGGAGGAACTGCCAGTGGTTTAACGTGTACAAGGCTGTGACTGACAACTTTGAGTTCAGCATCCATTAAACGAAGGATAGGGGTGTGAACCAAATAACGCCCAAACAGCCTCTCACGCTGCTTCCAATTCCTGTCAACTCAAGCCAGCTGCAGAGTCGCGTAATGGACTCGCTAACGAACGGTACGACAACAAATGGGACACACCACGACGACTCGTCGAACTCGACACCTGGTGCTAGCACAAGTAACGGCACCGCTTTTGACCCAGAGATCTTTCGGCGGTACTTGAAGAGTCTGTTGCCACCTGTAATTGGCGCCAGCCCAGAAGATCTGGAAGGCCTCTTTGATGACGAATTTGAAGAGAGAGCAGTTAGATTCTCGGCTGATACGGGTGGTGTTGTATATGTTGTACAAGTGAAGGAAGAGAGTGATGGTGCGAATTTATTTTCATTCATTTCTTAAGATTCATCGAAGTAACTGTTGTTGTAGACGAATCAAACCCAACGTACAGCTACCATCTTACACAGCAGCTCACATACCATCCATCTCATGTCACTACCTTGGCTTTGATTAAACGAGGCCCAACGCTTGATCCTCTGACACCACTTGCCCAACAACTTCACTTTCTAAACCTCTTTGGTGGCGATGAGACTCCATATCAAAGTCTACACGCAGTCGTCAGCTCTGGTGTAAAACCTTGGTTTGATGCCTTCGTCGGGGCACGAGGTGCCAAAGATGGTGGTGCTGGTGGTGCAGGGGCTGCAGATACCAAGATGGGTATACCAATGACCAAAAAGAAGTTTGCGGAACTCGAGCTTTCATTGCTTCACCTCCAGCAAAACGTTGAAATCCCCGAAACACATCTTATCATTCACCCTGTCATCCAACGAGCTGTTGAGCAAGCATCCCTTGCATCGACGCGACCTAACATTTCACATATTCCACCGAAAATGTTAACAGATTCATCGTTTCTGAATACACTACACTCGCATGTTAACCAGTGGATCAAGTCGATTCAGTCGGTAACGAAACTGACGAGGGATGTCGCCAGCGGAACAGCCTCCCAGGAAATCAATTTCTGGCTCAGCTTAGAACGGGCACTGGAGGGAATCGAGAACCAGCTAAGGAGTGAAGAGGTTGGAATGGTTATGGATTGCTTGAGGAACGCGAAGCGGTTTCATGCCACCGTCAGCTTTATTGCAGATACTGGCCTCAAGGATGCTACTGATTTGGGTCAGTTATCCCTGTTGTCCTGCCAATCTCACCACTAATATCGTTTCAAACAGTCCATAAATACAATCAGCTAATGAAAGACTTTCCCCTCAACGAACTCCTCTCCGCCACCGACCTCGACAAAATCCAAGAATCGCTCATCCTCATCTTCTCTCATATTAACCGCAAACTACGTCTCTCACCTTACCCGGTTCGCCGTGCCCTCCCTCTCGTCGAAGCTATCTCTCGAGACTTCAACGATCAGCTCTTGCGTACGCTCACTTCCCATCGTCTCCCTTTCCTACCCTACGACACCTTCGAGAGGCTACTCTCCCAAACAGCAAACATATTCCGGACATGGGATGATCAAATTAAGGAATTCACTATTATCGCAAGAGAAATGACGAAGAAAAGGAACGAGAAATTCATCCCTATCAAGGTCGCTCCTGCCCATGGAAGGTTGCAAGAGAGGACACGATATCTTCGTGAATGGAGAAAGCAACACGAACAACTGGCCGTCATGACTGGACCTACCAAAGGTTTGGGTGGAGAAATCATGAGTGGAGGTAGCTCTGTGGGTGGTGGTGCAGGTGGTATGGATATGGAGGAAGAGGTTAAGGAGGCATATGAAGTCGTCAAACGGATTGATGTGCTGGATGTTAGCACCGAGGGCACGGAGATCTGGATGGCGGCTGAAAATGCCTACAACGAGCGGGTATCAAGGGTGGAAAATCAAATTATTGCAAGATTGAGGGATCGGTTGGGTACGGCTAGGAATGCGAACGAGATGTTCAGGGTGTTTTCAAAGTTCAATGCCCTGTTTGTGAGACCAAAGGTTCGTTCAAATTGACGGAATTGACTGCATAATCTGACAGCCTTATCCCATTAGATTCGTGGAGCTATTCAAGAATACCAAACACAACTGATTGACTCAGTCAAGGAGGACATCAAGCATCTACACGAGAAGGTATATATGTTCCTCCTAGGATGCATTTGCGAAATCTAATAGATATCTTTGCCAGTTCAAAACTCAATACCGGACTTCAGAATCCTACCACATGTCACTCATGCGCGACCTTCCTCCCATATCATCCGCCATCATCTGGGCACGTCAAATCGAACGCCAACTTTCGCTCTACATGAAACGCGTCGAAGACGTCCTCGGTAAAGGCTGGGAACATTACGCCGAAGGCCAAAAGCTCCAAAGCGAAAGTGGCGCATTCCGCAAAAAGCTCGACACACGCGGAGTGTTCGAAGCGTGGTTACAAGACATTAACCGACGAAACATGGGCGTAGACGGTCGATTATTCGAGATTGTACGTGTTCGAGGCCCAGTTGGTGTAGGAGCTATCACTTCGGCTGCTGCGTCTCCTGCGTCGACGGGTATTAATATCTCAGGACACGGTGGTGGATTCCAGCTTTCTATCAACTTCGACCCTCAGATTATCACACTCTTCAAGGAAGTGAGAAATCTGCTGTGGTTAGGCTTTCAGGTGCCGCATGCGATTACGAATATGGCGAAGGATGCAAAGAGGGTGTATCCGCATGCCGTTAGTTTGATGGAGACTGTGAGGACGTATGGGCAGACTTTGGAGTTGGTGGAGTCTAATAGGGGTATCGAGTGGCTAGTGGCAGAGTGGAGAAATGAGGGGATGAGGATGGTTGGCAAAGGTTGGTTCTTATCGTTCTTGGAGGTTGAGAAGACGTTGATGGTTCTTCCTTGCAGGCATGAACATCCGCTGGGATTATTTCGTCAACCAGTATGATACTTCGCGATATGTACCTGCTTCGGACGGAAGAGATAACAGGCACATCTTATTCGTTCGCGAATTTGCTAGCGTCGTATCGGTTCTGCAAGTTCGTACTCTTACTCTCTGCTTGGGTATTGAATGCTGATGGATCTGTTCACAGGACAAGACGAACAGTGTCATTGACCTCTACAAGGATATTCTCCGAGCAGTCGAGGATCTCGCCACGTGCTCCTATACAACTGAGGCTTTCTCAGAACTACTGGGCAAGATCCAATCTGCTGTATGCGTCTTTTAGCCTTTCAAGCGCCCTTAGTTAACATTCCTAAACCAGATCGATCGATTGAATCTTGAGGGCTATGCCAACCTCGACTACTGGGTCGCTGAACTCGACAAGCGCATCGAAAGCATCCTGCTACAACGGCTGACTCAGATCATCAGTGTATGGTGTACCGAATTCGAGCGCACGGATGAGGACGGCCCCAGCTCGAGAGCGATTGGTCTTGGTGGCTTAGGAGGGAAGAAGAAAGGTGGCAAAGGTATCAAGGAAGAGAAGGTTTATTTCTTTCACTTGCGCTGGAACAGTGTTAACTAAAGTGGATTTCTCTGTAGTTCATGGAGACGCACATGGCGGTCAAGCCTATTGTGCACGAGATTCGGATACAGAATCAAGTTATCTTCTTGGACCCTCCAATAGAGTACGCTAGGGCTACATGGATCCAGCAGCTACATGATTGGCTCGGTATGTACCTGCATTTTGTTGGTCTAATTAAACAAACTCATCCGTGGTGTTTCAGGCGTTGTATGTCGCCTGCGGAGAATCCAAAGCTCGCGGTATGAGATTGGTCTGCAGATGCAAGGAATGGCAGCTGGCGAGACGACGTATACATCTTTGGTAAGTATGCTCGCTGTAATATTAAGCACAGTGCTAACATGCTATCTTATTTGATCAGCTAACACAGTTCCCCGATAACGCCATCCTCGAACGACCATTCTCGCTCATTGAAACCAAAGTCCAATACCTCAAAGAATACGTTGCCAAATGGCTTCAATTCCAATCTCTTTGGGATCTCGAAACCGAATACGTCTTCAACCGCCTCGGCGACTCGCTTGCCAACTGGCAGCAGCTCCTCACGGAAATCAAGAAAGCGCGCTCAACGTTCGATACATCAGAGACACAAAAGTCTTTCGGTGCCGTCTGTGTGATTGATTACGAGCAGGTCCAGGCGAAAGTTAATGGGAAGTATGATCAATGGCAACGGGAAATTCTGAGCAAGTTTGGGACTAAGCTTGGGAATGCGATGAAGGAGATGCATGCGTCGATTCTGAAGGCGAGAAATGACCTGGAGCATCATTCTATTGAAGGGCTGGTTGGTGGACAACGGAGGGCGTAAGCAGCTCGGAGACCGTTCCTTCTTTTTGCTCGTGGTTTACTCGGAGGTTTGCTACGTACCTAACATTATATGCTTTCCTTTCAATTCTCGTCTTGACCTTTTACGCCGTACTTGATACCACACATTCTCTTTGTTTCCCTCTCGTCGCTCTCTACCATTTTAGCTCTCTTAATCTTCTTTCTCACTTCTGTATGTCTCAATATTTTACATGGATTAATGACTTTTCACGATCTCAGAATCAAAGGAACGAGAGAGCAGGTAGCCGAGCATCACATGCTGATGTTTGCGCAGCAAACATGCAACATGGTCCGTGCGCTTTCGTAGCTGTATATAACCCATCAAGGACCCATTTTCGATCCCCATCTCTTGTGCTCGGGCATGTACTGTTGTCAGTGAGGTTTCTACCGAGACGCAGTTTTTTGCTGATTGCAAATTACACATCCGAACTCGTCTGTTAGCTTCGGCTTCCAGCAATTTTTGGAAACCCTTTTTACTTTACTGGTAATTGTCAAATGTTCCGGGGATGTCGCTTATTTCGGCGCTGGAGGAATATTTGATTTCATTTTAGTGTTGGCATTCGCAATTTAAAAAATTATTTGCATTATTACTTCTGGTTGACGATTTGAGAGCGAGGTGATGAGTGATCTGTTGGGATGTTCAGATAACTTGACACTGCATTGTAGCCACGAATATCCACACAAAATGTCTAATGAGAATGAGACCAGACCAAGTAGCCTTCAAAGTCTCATTGTATCATTGATTATTATTCAGTGGGCGCTGCAAATAATTTTGCAGAAGTCCTTGAGAACAAATTGAAAGCCTTGGCTTCCAAAGGTGTGCACCTTGATCCAGATTTTCAAGTGCAATAACGGGGATAATATCCAGTTTGCGGTGTGTAACTTATAACAATGACAAGAGGGATCTACAATTATGATGCGGCAGTCGGGGTTGGATTATGGCCATCTTGTTGGCTTCCAGTATCATCAGAGCCCTCGTCTGCATCTGTTGGACCCGGACTTGGATCGCCTCCACCCCACACACTTGCCCCAGCCACCAAAGAGGTTACTGCGGATATAGCGGTTGGTACGGCGCCAGTAGCAGCCACACTTTGGCACAATGAAAATATGCCCGTCGTCGCGCCTCCATATATAGCGGATTGGAGCCCGGCGGCAATAGACCCTATCAAAAGAGCTGTATCAACTTCCAACGTTGCAACGCCGACCTGTAAGATAAGAAACAACCAACCTAATGCAACACCAGTGGCCGTAAACCCAAGAGCGTTAAGGCCACCAATGACTACGACTGGTGTAAATGCAGTTGCGCCAGCAACGACTAATCCCGTCTTGGCGATCTTCGTAACTGTGGGATATTCCTCTTGAAACTGAGCGAAGGCACTCGGAGGGTCTATTATTCAATTATTGCTGACCTATGGTCAATGTTAAAAGGATTACACGCACTGAGCTCAACTGGAGAAATGTCATGGTTGCATGCTTTAACGGCAATCAATAGCCACTGGACTGAGCGGTACGCACCTAAAGCTTCCTTCAAAATTCCAAGAAAATCATCCCAATCCCAAGCTGTTTCCGCACCCTCGGATGCTAAAGCTTCATTCCTCTGGGCTCGCATTCGGCGCATAACCCTATTGAGTTCGAGGTTTGATCCGGATCCCTGATCTGCGAGGAATTGAAGGGCTGCGTCTGGCCAGCTAGTTTTTGGAATCCCTCGGTCTTTGAACTCTTTTCCAAGACGTGATGACCATTTATCGATGTCGTCCTCTGTGTTAATGGTAGGATACAGAATGATTTCACCTGTCGTCTTGTCGAATCGCATCCAGGTTACAAGACGACGGAGCGCCATGGGATCATGGGCAACTAATTCAATAGGCCACAAAGAAAAGAGACGTCGCGGTTGTGCGTCAGCAAAGGGCAGAAGACAACGGGCTGATGGGTACGCACTCAAAACTTCCTTCAGAATTTCAAGAAAATCATCCCAATCCCAAGTTGTTCCCACACCCTTAGATGCCAATGTTCGATTTCTTTGGTCTCGCTTTTGGTGTATCATCATATTGAGTTCGGGTATTGATCCCTGATCTGCGAAAAACACAAAGGCCGTGTCTGGCCAGCTAGTTTTTGGGATCCCGCGGTCTTTGAACTCTTTTCCAAGATGTGACGACCATTTAGCAACATCCTCCATTTTTTTAACGGTAGGATACAGGGGTTTTTCACCCATCATATTGTCAAATCGCATCCTGGTTACAAGGCGGAAGAGAGCCAAGGGATCGTGGGCAACTGATCCAGTAGACCACGTTGTGGCATTTGGGTCGCCGAAGTCGCCAGGAGGTGGAGATTTTTCTTTGTTAGAGTTATCCATTGGGACTTGCTCGAGAGTGAACACGATAGTCGTGGCTCTGTGTCGAGGACTGCTGAAATAGGCGCCCGACAACGTGCTAATCCGAGTCGTGGGAAATCATCATGATCATTGCCTCAAATCGTTGGACGTCATGACCCACTGCCAACATTGGACAGCACGGTCACAGGATCGCTGCACACCACTTTATAGCGTTTCGTATAGTACCAGACCACTGCGAATGTCTTTCACCAACAACCCTCGTCTCTGAAGTACTCTTCGGCGATATACTTGGCTAACGATGTCTTCATTTGCCCCCGAAAACGCACCAATGTTCAAGGTGAATAATGGCCAATGTGGCGATCTCTGGGAGTCATTTTGTCATGAACATTGCACAGAATAACCCTCTGGATAACGGTGGGCGAAAAGGTAAGCAGTCCAATTCCTGTGCTTCAGATGCCTGCTAATCTTTTGGATATCTCAGCGTTGGAGAAAGCTTTCGAAAATGTGGCCTACAGCGCCATGCACGACAACAGCGACGACCTAGAGAATCCTAAATGCCATCCCGGTACTCGCACAGCCATCATACGGCGCTTCGTCAGCCGGGCGCAAAACTTTGCAGCCAACTGCCTCCTGCTCTGGCTGGTTGGGCCTGCCGGTGCAGGAAAGTCCGCCATTATGCGCTCGCTCGCTGAAAAGCTAGAGGACTCCGGAATACATTTTGCGACCTTTTTTTTCTACAACGCTGACGCCGATCGTAACTCGACCCTCTTATGGTCCTGACTTTAGCATATCAATTTTCTTCCTCCATCCCCGACTACAAACCTTTGCTCGCCCAGCCGCTTCTCGATGACCGAAGAATCACCCACCGATCCATGGCTACGCAATTCAAGAAACTTATTACCTCACCACTTAGCCAACTTGCCCGGTCGTCTAATAGCCTTACCACTTGCCCGGTCGTGATTCTTATCGACGGATTGGAAGAGTGCGTAGATCGCGAATCTAGGTGTAAATTCCTTCAAATCGCTCGCGATGCCCTACCCCTCCTTCCTGGCGCCCGGTTCATCTTCGCAAGTCGTCCAGAACAAGACGTACAGACGCAGTTTGATGAATTCGAGGCGAGAGAGTTCGAGAAAGTTGAACTCCTCTCAGATCTAGCTGCGTACGATGATATACAAAAATTCTTAGCTGTAGAGTCAAGAGGATCCGCGTAACACACCCTGCATGCACTGTTTTGAAGGACGACTGGCCGCAGGAGAATCATGTCTGTGATCTCGTTGAGAAGAGCTCTGGTCACCTCATTTATCCCGCAACCGCAATAAAGTGCATTGCTTTCGCCCTCGACAACCCAATACATTCCCTGGAAACTTTACTTGACTTTCGGACATCGTCTCGTAAGCCACTTGCCGAGTTGGACGCACTATATCGCAGAATTCTCAATACTCTAACAGGTGGAAGCCTAATGGTGGATACATCGAAAGTGATCTTGTCGAGGCGTTATTAGGTCTTGACATGGGTGATGTTGAACTAGCGCTTTTGGACGTCAGATTTCTCATTCAAGTCAACACTCATCCTGAGCGTGCGGCACTGCTTAGGTTTTATCACAAGTCTTTCGTCGACTTTATCCTAGACGAAAGCCGTTCTAAAGATTACTTCGTGGACCTTCAACTGTCTTTACAACTTGTAATACGAAATTGCATCAAAGCTTCATCCAAACAACAATATCCGACCGTTATGCAACAGAGGTATGCCAATGAACTCTATTTTGTCCCACTGATCGCTGACGCCACTGCAGCACGCACGATCGCAAGATGAGGGGAAATTTCCATGTTATCTTTCTGGCATGTTCCCAGGTAATTCTGGATGGATCGCCCAGACTTTCGAAATGCGAACATCCTAAAACATGTCTTGTTCGTGATCCTCATAATCCTCAGACCGAAATCACCCAGTATTACCAGCATGGCCATAGCTATACATTTTTAAACTATCAATCGAATCCTCGTAACGGTCCACAGCTTGCGAGGACAACACTTATTCGGATCTCGTGGCGTGTGACGGCTACGATCCCAATATCGAGCACCTATTTTATCACGACGAGAGATTCCGCGACATCTGCAGAAAACATGTCAGTTGGATACGTTGTTTCAATTTCTTATCTGATCCGGGGCCACATGAACAGGATGATCTCTTGGTGTATCACAAAAAACAACTAGATGGTCGCCTCCACATGGACCTCAACGCTATGCCATGGCCACCCTCCTTGACACAAAACCTTATTGCTCTGAGAATTCTACCCGGAAATTTATGGAGAGGGCGTATTCCATTAGACATTAAAATCTCCCAGATTGATGCGGCCAGTAAAACAATATTTCTTTCCCCAGAAATGCTCCTACGCGGTTCCTTCAGTCCTCCTTTTCTGTGGTACTTCTCCCAGTTCTGCTTCTCAAAGAAGGATGCTGGTGTATGGTTTGTTGATGACAATTTGATGGTTCCGCTACGAAATGGTGTTTCCAAAATCTGTTGCAAAAAGCTGAGTCAAGGTGCGTTGTTGAATTCTTGCATTTTGAGCACTGCACCCAACAGATATTTCTTAGCCCTTTAGAATTCGTGCCTGACGGAACCGGAAAAGCTCAGGCCCAATCAGCGTGGGTTTCTGCGGCTTGTTCATTAGTGATCCGACAAATGTATTATCCGATCTGTCAAGCGTCCTTACCACTGCAGGTTTTTGCGGTGCCTAGGACTTCAGTGATATTAATCCAATATTTATCTTCGCTCTCTTCTTCGAGTGCGATATGGACATTTCCCGTCCTAAATGTAAGCACCCTTTTTATTTAGTTCCGGCGCATTCACATCGTATATTTCCAAGGCATTGATCAACCAAATCCTTTCGGTATGTACAATCCGATAACTGGTGCTATATTCTCGTTGATTGACTTTGGATTTCAGCCCAAGGACGATCCGACACCCTGGTATTTTGAGCGCTCGTCTGAGGATGGCAGCATTTACGCTGCCAAGTACCAACCTTCCTCAGAAATTGAGGACGCTATCTCATCTATCATCACTATGGCGGATTCACCATATAATGCCTTTTCATGGGGAGCCCGTTTAATCAAAGCTCTGGAGGCAGTTCATGAGTTTTGCCTTCTCTCGAATGAAGCGAGGGCAGTCGTTTTTATTGATCTATATGATGGAAAATGGTAGTCAAGTTACTTACGTTGCCATTACAAGTAGCGGCCTTCTAACTGCGATCACAATTTGCGTGTTTGGGTTCTCATACGACTGTTGACTCACTGTGGAGTGTCAATAAATGTTCAGACGATTTTCATCAGTTTTTGTCGGTCCTCCATATCCATGGGTATCTTTATACTACAGTATTGAGGTCGAAAGGCTGAACCATTGCAAACTACCTTCACCGGATCCTTACTCAAAACTTATCGGTCCTTTTGCGTAAGTTGGCTTGGAAGGTCGTGATATCTAGATCAAAACGAGGTCTTCCAGGTTCAACAAAGTGAATCAGATTGAAATGTAACTATCACAAAAAGAAACATAAAGATCATTAACAATTATGACACGGCAGTAGGTGTTGTATCATGGCCATCTTGCCAATCATCTCGGTCTGCACCGTCACTTGCGCTCCTTGTTGCTTTTGTTGGATCCAGACTTGGATCGCCTCCACGCCACATACTTGCCCCAGCTGCGAGAGAGGTTACTGCTGAGATTGCGGCTGGTACAGCACCAGTAGCAGCCATGCCTTGGCATAATGAAAATATGCCCGTCGTAGCACCTCCATATACAGCGGATTGGAGTCCTGCGGCGATAGAACCTACCCAAAGACCTCTATCAGTTCTCAATGGTTCAACGTCAACTTGTAAAATAGGAAAGAACCTCCCGCAACTCCAGCGGCTGTAAACCCAAGAGCGTTTAGGCCACCAATGACTACGACCGGAGTAAGTGCAGTTGCGCCGGCAACGACCAACCCTGTTTTGGCGATCTTCGTGGCTGTAGGGTATTCCTCTTGAAATTGGGCAAAAGCACTTAGAGTGTCTAGTATTCAATTATTATTAAGCCATAGTCGATGTTAAATGGATTTCACGCACTAAGCTCAACTGAGCAAACGTCACGGTCGTGTGCGTTAGTAGCAGTCGCCGAGTCAGTAAACAATGTAGCAGTACGCACTCAAAACTTCCTTCAGGATTTCAAGGAAATCATCCCAATCCCAAGCCTTTTCCACACCCGCAGATGCCAACGCTCGATTCCTCTCGTCTCGCTTTTGGCGCATCACCATATTGAGTTCGGGGTGTGATCTTGGATCCGTTAAGAACAGAATGGCAGCATCTGGCCAGCTAGCTTTTGGGATCCCGCGGTCTTTGAACTCTTTTTCAAGGCGTGAGGACCATTCATCGACGTCTTCTGCTTTGTTGATGGTAGGGTACAACAGAAGTTCACCCGTCGTCTTGTCGAATCGCATCCGGGCGACAAAGCGGTTGAGAGTCCTGGGAACCTGTGCCACCGATTCAGTGTGCCGTGTCGTGGCATTTGCACCATCGTAGTTATCAGGAGTTGTGTATGATTCTTTTTCAGAGTTATCCATGGGTGATTTTTGATGCGACTAGAGGGTGGGCAGTGGGTGGGCACGATAATCGTGGCTCAATTGAGGAAGCAAAATAGGCGCCCAGCAACCAGGAACGTGGGTCGTGCGAAACTATTGCCCTTCAAATCGTTGGACTGGGCCGGAGTGACTCTGAGTCAAGGTTCGCGCTTACGCACACCAAGTGATAAATCTCTATCTGAACTTGAGAAGTTCTAATTCACACCCACCTCTTGACTAGGGCGGCGGTAATAGCTGAGATCGAATCCAGTAGCCTTTGCTAGCCTCCCGTAGCCGGACAAAACAAATATGAGTCTGGAGTTGCCGATGTGAGCACGACCCTCCTATGCAGTTCCACCAAATTTTCCCATCGCATTATGCACACTTCTTCAACGATGAAGAAGGAGCATCTTGATGCTCAAAGAGATGGTAATACCAGGTCTCACAATAATATTTATCTAATTTTGCCATCGAGTGAGTTTGCCATAGTCCCAAGGTTGCTTAGTACATGAAAACATCTAGTCTGCGCCATCAATTTAACGACCGTAAATTTTGCGGTGTCGGCCTGGATAATATCTTCCTGCGAAAGTAGCTTTGTGACTAATCCAATGAAGATCGAAGCAACCTTGGTTGCAACGGATTGGCAGATTAAGGCGAAGAAACCTATGGAGGAAAGCAGGATAATCAATTGCGATAAATTGAGCAACTAAATGAGATAAACTTAAAATAAGAGCCCAAGACCGCCTGGCGCGCCTCTATGCGAGGTTTGACCATCCTTCGCAATGATATGAATACCCAAAGGTGAGTAAAAGCTCGTAGCGACTTAACTCACCGACCCAGTTATAACATCTTATCCTATCTGTCCGCAGTATTTCCGGAATGTGGTCCTCCCTTCCGCTTCAGAATGATTCGGAGAGAGAACAATACTACCTCCAGTAGATAGCGAGCACAATGCCAATTCCTGCTCCCAACACCACCGCTGCAACCCCCTGAGTAGTGGTTGATGCCGCGAAAATTTGACAAATCAAAAGGAGTCCCTTTGTGATACCACCATGGACAGTAGACCAAAGGCGAGTCGTTATAGAACCTGTGGGAGCGTAATAGAGTCAACACACTGACACGGAGTATATTGTAACTAACCTGCAGTTATACCAACTCCCGTGGAACCAACAGTAAACACCCCGTCAATTCTGGCCATCGATGCGAATACAGCTAAGGCACCAGCGCTAACAAGAACTATCCCAGCAATGATCGCAGCTTTGCTTGCTTTTCGGAAGGAGATGCGAGCATTGCGAGGACTCGCAGCATCATCGCGGCCGTCTATAATTATTCAGCAACAAAGACATTGATTCTGGGACAGAGAGAACCTCACCGAGTGTATCACGCTTAGTCGATGACAATGTTATGGTATGACCAGAATCAGAGCCATCTTGAGGAGTAGTCTTGCCGTCTAAATGATTGCTCATGATAGTTGCTGATGAGAGCATAAACTGTAACCAACGCTCAAGCCACGCATGGAAGGTGTGGTTGTGGGACTTTATCGCTTTACGTGAGGCTGCAGTCAATTTGAACACGCTGTAAACTATAGATGTGTCTAGACACAGCTGGCCAACTTTACCGGTATCTGCGAAGGAGCATCTACCGTAACTCGCCTAACGAACACCAACCCTTAGATACGCAGATCTAAAACTAAAAGTTAGCATGGACTGAGAAGTATACTTCTGCGCATTCATATACCTAAAAGCCGCATCGCAAGGTCCAAATCGATGACGATTCTGAGTCTACTTTTCTTCGCATGTGCATCCTCCTGCCATTGGAGATGGGTTGGAAGACTTCTCTCGACATTTCGGTGAACCCTCTCGCGTATTCTCGTTTTCTTCCTCATCTGAGCCCGATTCGCCACTGGTCTTCGTCAAAATGCCAATGCCAGTTAAAACGGCACCTAAACCTGAACCGAGACTTCCAATAGCAGGAACTGCGACTGAAGCGGCGATGGATTGACAAGTCGAAAATGTGCCAGTTGTTAGACCGCCATATAAAGTAGATTGCATGCCGGCAGCAATCGAACCTGGTAACGAGAATATGCATAGTGAGCACGAGTAGTAGGAATAGCAGACTAGGGCATTCTTCACCTCCAACAACACCACCAGCGGTGAAACCCAAAGCATTCAAAGCTAAGAGGCCGGCGGCCGGTGTAAGAGCCACAGCTCCTAGACCAATCAAGGTTTTGGCAGCAAAGCGTATGCTGTCTTTGTGTTGGTCTTCAAAATTTCCGAACCAATCTGGCTCCTCTGTTAAAAGTAGCGGTTGGTTTAGCTTTCTTCAAATAAAAGGACCAATAATCATCAACAATAAGCAGCGCACTGACCAAAACTAACTATGGGTGAGTGAGGACTTAGTTTGTTATATGTAGAACACAGCGCTAAAGCACAGACCTAAGAGCTCCTTCAAAGTTTCAAGAAATTTGGCCCAATCCCAGGCCCCCGACTGACCAGCGGCAGTCAACTCGATTCTTTGGCGTTCAAGCAGTACTTTGAGTTGGAGTTCTCGTCCAGAGTCTCGCAAGAACAAAAGCCCCGCCTCGGGCCATCTATCTTTTGGGATTTTAGCAGCTTTGAAGACTTTCTGTAGACCTCTGGTCCACACGAGCAAGTCATCTGCAGTGTTCAACGTTGGGTAGGGGCGACTCTCTCCTGTTTTCGCGTCGACACGCAAACGAGCTACCAGTTGTTGAAGTTCCAGAGCTCGGTTAGATGTGGCGTATGTCTCCTGCGAGGCAGACTCAGTATTTAACTGTGGATCTGCAGACATAGAACCGAGATATGTATGTGTGGAAAACTTAGAGCATTGAGGGTGAGTAGGCGCATCAGTTCCCACCCTAATTTGAGTCCGACAATTTTTCGGCTCACGCTTAGTCTGTCGTGACCAACCCTCTTGTGAAACAAGCCCTGGAATGCCAGAGCTACCTCTCGAAATTATCTACTTGATAGCTGATTTCGTATCTTCTAATCACCCAGAGACATTGCAGGCTCTTTCGCTGACCTCCAAATCGCTCGTGCCGTGCTGTCAGCAGCACATTTTTGCGCAAATCAAAATCTGGGATGGTCCTCTCGTCGCGATCGTATATCCAGACCGCCGAGCGCACACGTTTGCGAAGTTGATCACTCGCTCATTTAGAATTGCAAGCTACGTTCGCGAGCTGACGATTCAGCTTCCAACTCGGATCTCTTTTTGGATCACTGAAAACGCACGCGAAACCGTCTTCAAAGCTCTAAAGCAGATCCCCAATCTAAACAAGCTTTCCCTGAGGTCTACGAAGTGTTACTACTCGTCTATCTTCAATAATACCGTAATAGCATCCTCGATCACACATCTTCTTGGTTTGAAAACCTTGACTACATTACATCTCACAGGACTTCTGGGGATTTCACCATCACTCTTTTCTTTTTGCCCCACAATTCGACGTCTCATGATCAGCGGCACAGTAAGCGCTATTAAAGACGAGCCGAAACACACTCAAATCCCTATCTCCCTTTCTGAACTCCATCTCTACATGGATTTTGGGCATTACCAGGCACTGAAGAGTCTATTCGATGCAACGATTGACGGCAATAAGCCAGTTATCGATCTCAGTGAAATGAAGGTCTTCAGAACAAGCCGGACTGAGATCAGTAATGCAGCCATACGTGATCTTGTCGATCTCGGGATGTCAAGTCTAGAAGACTTTGGTTTAGTCGGTACGCTGACTCTGTACAGCTGTAAATATTCACCTTGTTCACTGTCTGATACAGGTGTAAATACAGCCACAATTGGTCTTGCCCATGGACTCAAGCCAGCGGCCAAATTACTCAAACGCCTTTATTTTTCCTATATTAACGGAAACCTTGGGTCCCTAGTCAACCTTTTCTCTTTATCACAACCTTTCTGGTCAGAGAATGCCATAGAAGTCGTCACCATGAACTTTACCTCCTTCCAGAACAATCGATTCTTTGATGCAACACCATCTTCAGAATGGTCAAAAGTGGCAGTCGTCTTGTCTTACGGACCTGGTTGGCCTTCGCTGAAATACTTCGATTTAATTGTGAATTGTCGGGACATGAACGACGTTGATTGGGAGGAGTGGCGAGAACTCCCAGAGCGGGAGCTTGCGCCATTACATCTAGTTGGACGGTTGCGATACACTCTGATACGGTGGAACCAGGGGAAATTGGTAGAAGAAAGGAGAATCCACCCTTCCTTCTGTCCACAAAGCACGACTAGCTAGAGCAGGGACGGGGGCGCTAGTCGTTATCGTCAGGTTAAATGTCTACGGACACGCAGCAAGTTGCAGAACTTTTCATTGCGGGACAAGACTACACTACACGGGAAAGAGAAATCGAGATCACCACCTCGCAGTTGAACGACTCCTCTGCCTACTATCACGGTCATCATCATCCCATCGTCTTCGATCATACCTTCCACCACTATCTCTTCTTTCTCGGTATCGATCTCGGACATCTCTATCGACGTCCCTCTCTCGATAACGATGAGCCTCTTGGACCTCTCTCCGGTTGTACATATCTCCGTACTCGCTTCCAGAGTCGTCTACAACGGTACTTGGAGTCATGTTACCCTCCATCTCTCGCTTTTTGCGGCGGATGAGAGCAAGTGCACGTTCGCGTTCAGAGGATTCTCGGTTCAGACGAGTATGGACATCTCCTGTGCCAGAAGAGGAGGCAGGGAGCGGCGGAGGTCGCATTGTAGTTCGTGATGACAATGAACTTGATCGAACAGCAAGTTGGCGAGTGATAGATGTTAAAGGGTCATGAGCAGTCTTGCGAGATTCTTCTCTTCGTTTACGTTCCTTTTCTCTGTCTTCTAGTTCTTTGGCTTCATCTTTACTGGAATTTCGTTCAGAGTACCAAGGATTGAGATCTTTCGTAGAAGGAGCTAAAGGTACACCTTTTTCTGTCTCGGTTGAACTTGAGGCGGTTGAAGCCTTTTTTGATGATGACCTGATAGCAGCTGCAATAGTTTTCTGAGTCTAATTGAGGATTATTTAGTGATAGGGTGTCAAGTCGTGCATAAAGTCACCAACATGTTCCAGGTCTTCGAATAGGTTGATATGCCCATTCGTTGTTGGCAGTATAGCACCATGCTGAAGACCACTGCCTTCTGCAATCCGCTTCATTTCTTCTTTTTCTTCGTCCTGCCGTCGTCGTTTCTTCGGCTTGCTCTGCTCCGAACCAGATCCTCCAATGGGTGGTACTCCAGCTTTCTGACGAAGGAGGTCAATCCTCGCTTCCGCATCCTTTTAAAGAGATCGATTAGTAATGTATCAAGGTCAAATAATTTGAAGCGTACCAAAACTTACAGCCAACATCATCCTCCCTTCTTCCTTTGACTCTTTCAGCCTGGCCTCTTCTTCATCTTTCCGGACCCGTTCAATATTATCTCGTCGATAGGGATGGTATGATTTGTGATGAGCAATATTTAATTTACCCATCTTGAGAAATTCGAGCGTCGAAAGAAAAGGATGTAATCGTGGTTCCTTTCAGCAGAGGTTGGTGGTTGTGTCCAAGAGCCAATTGTCACGCTGTGACTGAACGCGCTGACTCCCAATCGTCGCGTTTCTCATCGTTCAACCCCTTGTCCCACCAACAATGGTATCAGACTATCTCTCTTTCTAAGGCACATCGACTTTGGCAGAGCTGCTGCCATGGCTTCCTTGCTTTCATTCCACAAATATATCCTTGAAAAGATTCATGACCCAGCAACTAGCGATTTGCTCATTCTCGCTCGTGGTTTAGGGCTGAGGAGGGTAATTTGCACGCTTATGAGAATTTATGACTCACCACAGAACCTTGTTTTACTTTTTAATGCTACACCTGAAGAAGAAACGGCTATTGGCGAAGAGTTGGGGATAATGGGATGTAGGAAACCTGGCTTAAGAGTGGTTGGGTATGAGACGCCTAGCAAAGATCGGTACGTACTACAGAACTCGAGCCAAAACAGTCCGAGAACTGAGGTCCTTCGAGACAGATCCTGTATAAACAGGGTGGAGTAATCTCTGTCACCTCTCGGATTCTCGTGGTGGACATGCTTCAGTCTGATATTCCGACTGAGCTGATAACTGGTCTGCTCGTTTTGCACGCTGAAAGGTTGGTCTTCCATCATTGTCATACTATTGATCTTACAATTAAACATTCGGCAGAGTAAACGCGCTCGTACTGGAAGCTTTCATAGTCCGGCTCTTCCGCGAAAAGAACAAACAAGGCTTCGTTAAAGCATTCACGGATCAACCAGAGCACATTACGAGCGGTTTGTCACCTCTCAAGAATATTATGAAGGAGCTTCAACTAAGAATTGTGCATATTTACCCTAGGTATGCATCACCAGACTCCAGCGCTGCACCTTCCATCAACCGTATTCTAGGTTTCACGACAACATCAAGAAGTCACTCGAACGCCGACGAGCAGACGTCGTGGAGCTTTCACAACCGCTTACGGAGTTGATGCAAGACATTCACGCTGCTATTATTCAATGCATGAATATAACCCTGTCGGATCTCAAGCGTTCTAACACGACAGTCAGTTCCTAATCAATGATTTAATTTCCAAAACTGAGATTCCCTCTTGTTAGCTTGACCTTGACGATCTCAACGTTGATAACGCGTACTTCCGCTCTTTCGAAGTTGTCGTCCGAAGACAGCTGGACCCCGTATGGCACAAAGTAGGGCCGAAAACGAAGCAACTCATCAACGACCTTGGGACACTCCGTCGCTTGCTGTAGTATGTTATCAAATGCTTTCCCCTCGACGTGTATTCACGCAGCATTCAGCTACCTTCTCACATACGACGCGCTTCAATATCACGCTTACCTGGAAACTTTAATTGCCGCAAATTCCATCTCCCACTCAGGCAACCAGAAGCAGCACCAGCCACCTTGGATGCTGAGCGATGCTGCTGCTATCATCTTCTCAGCTGCGAAAAGGAGGTGCTACTTACTCACTCAACCGATTAAAAAAGTTCAGAAGGCAATTGTGGACTTGACTGAAGACGATGACGCATGGGCTGCGTTAGATGAGGCGGAGGGTAATATATCTACCGCCATCGTTAGCAACAATCGCGGCGAAAGTAGCGACAAAGCGAAGGCGAGAGTTTTTCGACCTTCATGGTTGCCGGACGGGATGGAACCTGTATTGGAAGAGCTCCCAAAGTGGAGTTTAATGCAGGACGTTTTGTTGGAGATTGAAGGTGAGACAATAAGGCAAGAAAGTCTCCGGGCAAAACCACTGGGTGTGTAGAAAATCCTTTGACGTTAATTTCGCTGATACTGAAATCAAGTTTAGCAAAGATTGGAGCAGGACCGCCTCCCACAAACACGACACTCATAATGACATCCTCAACACGAACATGCCAACTCCTCACGGAATTCCTTTCCGCTGTCTCGGAGGACCCATCAGCGCCTCGAGGTGCTCAAGGCCACACAATGATGCTTCGGAAGCTGAAGTTGTACCTCTGGTGGAAAGGGAAACTTGCTGAGCAAAAAGCGAGTGGGAAAGCACCCATTGCTTTCATGGGTTTACCAAACGAGGAGCGGGCGAGAGATGTATATGGCTTTGAAGGGAATACAAATGGTCGTGCACCTGGCAGTGGTGTCAGCGAGGCTTTGAAGAAGAAAGATCAAGAGGTAGCCAAAAGACAGCAAAGTCGGAGGAGGGTGAGAGGAGGTGCTCCTGCTGTCGCGACTGGTCGAGATGGAGCAACGGCGGCGACAGTGAAACCAGTTCCGCTTGTGATACCGAAAGCAGAGCCTAGAGAGTTTACATTGAAAGAGATGCAGAAAGAAGCCGACGGGTTCGTTCAATTGTAGGTACTTTTCACTCACATTCAAGCATCCCTCTTCTGACTCATTTTCTCAATTAGCTGGGAATCTCAAGGACCGTCAGGCTCCTCCCTGTTAAACGCTGGCCAAGACGCTATGAACCTCAATTCCTCCACATCCGAATTTGACGTCCTCAATCTTATCGATTTGGAATCTGAAGAATTTACAGCCGAGTTCGATGATGCTTATGGATTATTAGCATCTGAACAAACTGTTCTTGTAAGGGCGTACTCTGATGACTCAGACGATCGGATGTTAGATGAGGTTAAGCCGACCTATATCGTCATGTGTGAGCCAGACATGGACTTTGTGAGGAGGGTTGAGGTGGGTCTTACTCTGTCCAAGTCAGGCAATTCGTCTATAAATGGGCATCTGATAATCTTGCCCATAGGTATACAAGAACTCAAATCCTGGCATTGCCGTGAGGGTTTATCATATGGTCTACTCCAATTCTTGCGAGGAACACAAATACCTTGCTGGTGTGAGGAAAGAAAAGGATGCCTTCCAGAAATTAATCAAGGAGAGAAGTGTAATCTATCTGTTCTTTGTGATAATATTCGCGGCTGAGTTTTTGACATAGAACATGGTCATTACCTTGACAGAGGACCGTCGTGAAGCTACCGCGAATGATGCCATTATCAAAACCATTAGCACGCGTATGGCAGGGGGAAGGAGGGAAATCAATCAAGAACCATCAAGGGTGCGCTTAAACTATCTAACCTCCGTATTTGGACTTTAATCCATCGTGTTTCTACAGGTTATAGTGGACATGCGAGAATTCCGCTCGACATTGCCATCTCTTCTGCATGCAGCCAATCTTCTGGTGATACCCGCTACCTTGACGGTCGGAGACTATATTTTGACACCGGACATTTGTGTTGAGAGGAAGAGCTTGAGCGACTTGATCTCAAGCTTCAACAGTGGAAGATTGTGAGTTTCCTGATAATCTCTAGAGGTGATAAGTCTCAATATCAAAGCTGCGTGATAGGTATACTCAGTGCGAGCTGATGAGTCAACATTACAAATATCCAGTACTGTTGATTGAGTTCGAAGAGGACAAGGCGTTCACACTTGACGTAGGTCTATACCCCTGCCTCTGCGAAGATATGTCTAACTTCTGTGGCACAACAAGACCGTTGCTGAAATCAAGTCCTATGCAAAAGCATCGAATAAATACCCTGCGAAGAAGAACCAACCTTCTGGTCCCAGCGACCCGCAATCGAATTTTACCTCTCCAATCCTCCAATCCAAGATCGTCCTCTTGAGCATCACATTCCCTCGTCTCCGTGTCATATGGTCCTCTTCGCCTTACGCCACATCCGATATATTTAGTGATCTAAAAGCCAACAACGCTGAGCCAGATCCTGTCAAAGCAATTGCCATTGGGGCTGACGAGGACGTGGATGCCGGAAAGGGCATGAATGCAGCTGCTGAAGAGGTTTTAAGAGCGATACCTGGGGTGGGGAAGGAGGGGAACGTGAAGAAGGTCATGGCTCGCGTGAAGAGTATCAGGGAATTATGTGATCTCAAAGAGCCAGAGTTGAAGAGCCTTTTAGGGGTAGAAGGTGGAAAGAAGTGTTACGAGTTTCTACATAAAGGAGAGCAGTGATTAGGCTAGTTGTTCGGACAGTTTGGATATGAAAACAACAATTCCTTACCGTTGTTTATTAATGTCTGTTTATAGATAGATGTCTATGGATGCTGGTTCGGCTTATAAATCCAGGTAGCTTTGTTTTCCCGAAGAATTCAAAATTAAGAGCTCATTACGATATGAAGATTATACTGTACAGTATTAGCTATGAACGAAAGCAAAGTCAAACCAATGGAAAAAGCTAATTACTAACCGGAGCCATCGCTTTATCAGCATCTACCATGCCGAAGTACTGAGGGAGCGAAGACCACACTTCTTCTCTCGCCTTAACAGCCGTTGCTGCAAAATCTGTTTTGCAAGGCTGACACAACTTCAAGCCGCATTGCTTCTGGCCATCTGAGAAGTCGGTCCTTGACAACATCTCCGTCGCCTGAACAAGCGTGTACAGTGGGTCTGCATCTCTCCCGCAAGCAATTCCACCAACCGATCGAAGAACATTGAGCATGATGAAGTAGAAGGATTCGTGACACAGTTTACTAGGTCGATCTTTGTCCAAACGATAAAGGCATTCTGGCGAAGGTGCCCGACAGTGAAGTTCTTTCTCGATGAAAGAAGCCATGGTACGCTGGGTTTCTTCTCGTCCACGAAGAGCTCGACAGAGAAGCTCGCGAGAGAGCCTAACGGGCCGCTCTGGTCTTGTCTGCCCAGGTGGATTTGCAAGTTGTCCGATCATTCGCTGGAATGCCGTGATAGGAGCGCCAGATCCAAGAAGAATTTTGCTTGGACCGTAACGAGATAGGTCGTAGAGTGCGGCGGGGAGAATGGCTGGTAGGTACATGTCGAGAGCAAGCTCAATGACGAGAATGGGATGTGGGTAGTGGTCTCGAGGTGTGTATCGCCCGTTTGCGTCGGTGCACCTTTGTTCGCGGGCATCCCATTCGGCGAGAGTTTTGGGCCAGTCGGCCTCCAAACGGGCTAGACAACGCTGACGAAGCGGTTCGACAAGGTACTTTGTTGACAAACGAAGAACGCCAGCGATAGCGGGGAAATCACCGGATGCTGGCTGTTTGAAGTACCTTTGAGGAAAGCCAAAACACTTTAGTGCCTGGAAGACAAAGCATTAAATCATGCACTTACAAGCCGTCATATAGTGCACTGAGAAAGTAGAAAACATCCGAGGGACAATCTTGCAACTCGACAAACGCACACCCTTCAATTGATTCTACATCCTGGGGTTGTGGGATGGCGAAGAGGTCGCTGAAAACCTCAGAGTGTCGTTCTAGCTGCCCTCGGTGGACTTTGAAAGCAGCAGAGCCAGCGATTATAACAATGTTGCCATCCGTGAACCAGAAATCTGAGCGAACGAGGTTGGCGAAGCGATCGGGGTGCTGCCCTTCTTTCACCATCCTGTGGATCAGAAGTGGTAATTGTTCGAGTGGTTGAGCCAGCTGTTAGACATCGAACAGCGTTTTGTAGGGTATAGGCTGGTCTCGTTACGGATTGTACCCGACAGTGGAGAGGCTGACTTGGGCATACTCATGAGGCCGAGGTCGGTTGAGGTCGGGAAGTATTATTTCCCGACGATCAAACAGGACGATCTGAGAGGGGACCAGCGATCGATTGCTAAGGAGTAACGGTGACTCTGACGCCGGAACTCAGGACGAACAAATTGCGTCTTCGACCAAAACAGCGGATGAGAATTAGTAAAAAGGAGATCAAAGGATGTACCTTCGGAGAGTACTCGGTCAGGCACGATCGAAGGCACCAACCCACAACTTTCTTGAGGAGGGCGATCGTTCATACATTCTGCTGACCACAATGCTATACAAGGTACCAACTGGGAAAGCGAATGTTCGGACGTGTTGATCAATGATTATCCATTTATTCTAGTGCGACGCCTCGCTCCAATGGCCATGATCGTATGAGTGATCGTTTTGTTGTTGGTCAGCCTATGCGGGCGTGTAGTGCCTAGGTCAAAGTTAGTTCAAGTAGGTTAGCCATATTGGAACATTTGCCAAAGAGACGAAATCCGTCACCGGAGCATCCTGGGAAATCGAACAGTCCGCAGAGCCACTGATATTAAGCTCCGCTTTAAACTCAGACAACTTTCCCATCAATCTCATCGAAAGCAACAACAGAGATCTTCGACATATCCAACCACTTCCAAGCTCAACATCTCTAATGGTGAGTGAAAAAATGATGCACAGAGGAGATTCTATAGCTATAGATCATATATCCTGAGATTTTTACGCACATTTCGAGGATCTCAGGATGGATGGTGAGTCGACAATCTGGATGACGTTTCCTCAGGCTCTGACTTTATCATTAGATTTGTATCAGCCAATGCAGAAGCATTGTATCTTTGAGAACCGAGCTTGCCACGACTATCCTAGATAGATTGTAGCTTGCGATGAAGTTTGAAATGGCTGGGCTACTTCATGTAGCGCTAGAGCTCCGAAGTTGCAGCGATTTTTCTTTTGAATGATCGCTGTGCTGACTTCGTCTCAATGACCAGCCTCCCAAAGCCAAGCCCGGATCTGGAAGGAAGCCTGCCGCAGCACCCTTTGGTGCTAGCAAGCCCACAAAGACAAAAAGGAACCCTCTGTTCGAAGCTTCCCCAAAAAACTTCGGCATTGGTCAGTAATTTAACTGCCTGATAAATTCCCAAAGCTCATCTACCCCTGATCTTATCAGGACAGGACATTCGCCCCCAGACTGACCTGACTCGCTTCGTCAAATGGCCTGAGTATGTCCGCCTACAGCGTCAGAAGGTTATTCTCCACCAGCGCCTTAAGGTGCCTCCTGCCATCGCCCAATTCAGCCATACCCTCGACAAAAACACCGCCACTCAGTTGTTCAAGCTCCTGAACAAGTATCGACCTGAGACCAAACAAGAAAAGAAAACTCGTTTGGAGGCTGCTGCTGCTTCTGCCGCCGCTGACAAGGAGAAAGCAAAGGTTGGCACTAACTTGTCATATCACTTGGACAGTACTGACATTGAGTATAGGACAAGAAACCCATTTATGTCAAGTTCGGTCTCAACCACATTGTTGCTCTTATCGAGGCAAAGAAGGCCGCCCTCGTTGTCATTGCCCATGACGTTGACCCCATTGAGCTCGTCGTCTTCCTCCCCGCTCTCTGCCGCAAAATGGGTGTTCCCTACGTAATTGTAAAAGGCAAAGCACGTCTTGGCACAGTCGTCCACAAGAAGACTGCTGCTGTTCTGGCCCTCCAAGAAGTGAAGAGCGAAGACAACCGCGATCTTTCTACCATCGTTAGTGCTGCCAAGGCTAATTTGTAAGCTTCCCTGCCTTGCCAATCATTTTTCAAGAATTGACATTCTCTCTAGCACCGACAAATACGATGAGCAGCGCCGTCAATGGGGTGGAGGTATTCGTGGTAACAAGTCGACCCAAATGCTTCGCAAACGTGCCAAGGCTGCTGGGCAAAACCATACTGCAGCTGCTCTCGGACGTCTTTAATTGATATGTACGGATACATCATGTCTTTAAAATGCTCTACTGTGCTTTACAAGCGACAACACGATATGCAGTGCGCGACGTGCGGAAAATCTGATTTGACTGGAGCTCCGACGTCTTTTCATTTTCATGAGTGGTGTGATTTCTGATTTGAAGAGATCCGTCGATCACTATTTTCGGAATCAAACTCAAATGTCTCATCAACTATCATACTCCAAAGACGGGATCAAAACTGAAACCCCCAATTACTCAGTACCATGAGCACTCTGTTCGTGGGCTCATCGACGATGCCAAATCCATTAGCTCCAGAGGCGTGGCAAGCTGCTTCAGACGCAGCAAACACCCGAATAACATGCTACGTCCCGGTTGGGTGTTTGGCGGTGAGTAGGTCTTGTACCTCAATTGATGCTCTTGAATTGACACGAACACCTTCGACTAAAGATCATTATATGGGACATGCTTCAGTTTCTCCCAGAAGACTTGACCCTAGTTTTCTTTCGAAGATTTGCTTTTCATACCTTGCTCTTTATCGTCAATCGGTGAATGAATCCAAGCTTGAGCAGGCGATTGGAATTAATGCAATCTTTATAGAGCTGTCCTGGTGGTGTGGTTCACTACGACAATTGTGGTAATGAGTAAGCATTCCATTTCAGGCTCTCCTATTTCGAGAATTAACCACAGGATTAGCGACAGAGCTGCACCACATCAAAGTCTGGCATTGGGTGACTTCAATAGCCTTTATTTCGACTCACTGCTGTACAGGACTTCTCTTTCTCTACAGAATATCGATAATCTACAAAGGCAGCCGATGGGTGATCCATTTCTTTGCTGTTCTATGGGTCATCCTCCTTGGTAGCTCAATAACAGTACCTCTGACCACTGAGAACCGGTACATTTCGCCAACGTTGTATGCCAAGTCGGTGATGACCAAGGAATATGGCATATTTGCTGGATTCATGCAATCAACTTACGATTCGTTGATTTGCATCGCCATTGTGTATAAACTGGGATCGGAGGTCGTGCACCCCAATAGACGTGGCTGGAGGAGCCGGTTTCTCATGCGAAGGGCGTCGTTCCGCAGGTTAAGATCGAGGCTTGTTCAAGATAACGAGATCTATCTTCTGTGAGTTGTCTCTAACTTTAATTTCATCTTTACTGAAAGACCTGTTCAGATTCTCGATCTGCATACGACTTCCAGAGCTAATATTCTTCTTCGTTAACCACAACCCGGCAATTCGCTACCTAATAGTCTACCCTGACCTCTTGGTTATGAGTACGCTGGCCTCCAGGATATATCGGCAGATGCGGCTTGGCCAGCCCGGACTTCTGGAAAGAGGTCGAAATGGAGAGGCCATTGGTTTTTCCAACAGGTGGCGACCAGGCTCGGCTGTGGCCTTCGCCGATGGAGTTGATCCATCGGACACTCACGAACTATCCTTGAAAATTTTTGGAAGGTCTGGTGAAAACAGCTCTTTTATCGTAGATGAAGGTGGTCGAGCAGCAGGCACTAGTGACTCCGAGAACGGGCCAAGACAATCACGACCGTAGATCTGAGGGAACTTTGACCATCTTTGCCGTAGATTAGATGTATTGAGTTTAGAGTTTATTTTGACCTCTCCTCTTCATGAACCCAATGAGGCTTCGCTCCCTTTTTCGAATCAGAGCTCCCAATGTGACGGTATGGTAGCTACCCAAGCCGGTGTACAGCCACATAGGGTATCGGCTTGAGCCGCTATTTTGTCCACTGAAGTTTGCCAGTACAATCTTGTTGACTTGGTAGTAATTTTCGAACTGCTTTACCTATGTCTTCATTACGACTTCTAAGGCAACTAGGTCATCGGAATAGTCTTGCTCAAGCTCGGTTCTCAACGGTGCCACCATCACTGCCCAAGGCACGTCGACCATGGACTATGCTAGCCGCAGTGACAACCGCGTCGATTGTGGCGGGGACCCTGGGTGCAATCTATCCGCCCCCTCCAATAGCCATATTGTATCCTAGGCCAGCGCCGGCACCAATGAATCCTAATACACCAGAGGCTCAGGCCTATACAGAGGACTTGGAAGAGAAGCTACAATCCCTGCCTCTGCTGCAAAAGCTCCGAAGTCAAGAGGACGCGAAAGACTGGTATGAAGTTCGACCATATCAAGCATTCCCGGAAGAGAGACGCGTCAACCACCTGACTGCTGGCTCACTTAGAGGCCCTGGGAAGCTCGCTGTTTACCCCCTCCTTCGAGTGAAGAATGATGAGACCGAAAGCATTATCGTTCTCCACTTAGGTCGGGGTCTGTGTGGACATGATGGTATCGTCCACGGAGGTTTGTTGGCGACGTTATTGGATGAGAGTTTAGGTAGAACGGTGAGTGCCGCGTCTATTATGTACGTCCCAGGCATCTGACACGTATTCAAGGCAATCTGCAACCTTCCAGAGAGGGTTGGCGTGACAGCAACACTATCGCTGAATTATAAAGCCCCGACTATGGCTGATCAAGTGCGTTTAATTATTCAACACAAAAATCATCTTACCGTCTCCTTTAGTTCGTCGTTCTCAGAACCAAGATGGTTGAAGTTAAAGGCCGTAAAGCATATGTCAGTGGACATATTGAAGACTTGAATGGAACGCGTTTGGTCGAAGCATCAGCGATGTTCGTGCAACCCCGATATGCCAAGCTGTTGAATACGGACCAACTAAAGAAAGTCATGGGAGAACGTCCCAAAGAGCCGCTTTTGCTTGCTGATGGGCAAGATCTCCATCCTGAGCGGACACATCGATAGCGCCAGATGAAGAGAGGAACCTAGAAGTTGTAAGTGCCTTCAATCTGAACTTTCTTGATCCATCCAACCCGAAGGCAGTTCCATATATCATGTAATCGATACAAGAGCTATATACTTAGAAGCTGAGACCATCACATTCGGCTTTGAGGCGTTGACGAACCGTGCTTGCGTTAACTTATCACTTTTTGATCAGGCGCACTACTACAATTCACTTCCACCTGATGGAGTCCAAACGAGCTTCTGCGTTGGTCTGGTTGGTTGTATTTGATGGGTTTTCGAACGCGTCTGGAATGCTGATGTTCCGATCTTTATGGCTGTTCAGCCACTTAGAGTCCTAACTGATTTGAATATAACCACAGACGAAATGGTGTTCCAAATCACGATTAAGTCCGAGAACCTCTGTGTTCTGGGCAGCGCGTACACGGTTGCGAATGAATTGCGTTCGCATCCTGTTTATATTGCTGCATCGAGCATTTGTTCTGGCAGTATGATTCCGTCAGGATTCTGAAAGGTTGTGAACTTCGTCAGCACCCCTGGAAAATCCTTCATGTGGCGGATAAGGTTTGAACTCTCTGGAGAAGATCCCTGAAGTTGGTAACATCAAAATTAGAAAATTTGACAGTGATTCGCGCTAGAAGCCTCTTTGATGTGGAGCATCAAATTCGGCAAACAAAGAGAGACAAAGAGGTGCTTGTTCAAGCTCTATGGCAACCGAATAGAATGAGGAAGAGCGTTGCTGCTCCACAAATATGAAGACAACAGGAGCATAAAACTTGGGATAAAACTTACAAGGAGCGATGCGTGTTGGGGATTTGTTTTCTAATCGCCTGGTGGTATTCCTCTTTGGAAGAAGCAAAACATGAGGAATAAGGAATCTTTTTCGTTGGAGTAGAAGAGCTGCGATGTCGTGGAGTCACAAACGAGTAACCTAGCCCTTTGTGGTGGTCGATTTTTTTCGGCAGACTATGTCGTATATTTTTGAGCCTCGGTTGACTTGTCAATTTGTCAAGCGAGCTGAGTACAAGTATATGTAGGTGAGACTGTTTCGTTTCTACACAGTCTACCGTGGCGTTGATCATTCAAATATTATGACGATCCTGCGGACCACACAAAGATGCGGCGTCTGGTGCGAAATCAGCGCAGACAAAGGGTCGCTCGGCGGTCGGATAAATAATTATGGAAGATGTTTGTCGAAAGGATTGTCGTCATGCATTCTGTAATAAGTTCGTATAAATGATAATTCGGTTACTGTAATCGATACCGGTGTGGATGAAATTCTGGCCTGTCCATTTAATCGTGTATGATTGCATCTCGACAATTAAATAACCAGGCCAAGGTCGATGATCATCGACCACGGATTGGCAACTTCGATGAGCTCGTGTCAATGAGCTGTAAGGCGTGGTAGTACTAAAGCCTAGAATGTGGTCTGCGTCATAGGCTGTTAAATGACAGCTTACTTCACTGAAATATATGCTTAATCGAAACTAGTGGTGTCTTTGTCAAAAGCTAAATTACCCCATCTTAATCTTGGTTTTGGACCTAGCCATCGAGCATCAGCAAGTAGCCATTATTACACGTGGAATTGGTCCCTAGTTCATAAGCTGAGTTTGTCAGAATTTACCAGTCCCAAGCAAAGCGGATGAAGTTTATGTTGTGATGGAAAATTGTGAGTACTTCTGCAATGATGAGGATGCTCTCGGATCGTCAAATATCTCGATGATAATGATGATGGGAGCTGTTTGGAGCCTGACCCCCGTCGATATTCAAAACCACTGAGGAGAAACCTTCAAGATGTATGGTGTGTTTTAAGTTGGGAAGTCGATTGTTTGGCTAGGGGTGTGACGACAAACACTTGGTGGTGTTGCAGATTTTTTACACATGTTTTACTCGATCTTCCCCCGTCAATTCACGGACCTTTGTTGAACGAAGAAAACACAGCCTGACTTATTGGGCCTTCAGTATCTCCTGTGGCGCCTTCTAACAAACAGGCACTCGAATGTTGGCGTTTATGCCTCTCTGGAACCGGGATTCGTTCGATATTCGGCTAAATGACCTTCATAGGGACCTTCACTTCAGGCGGGCATCTCTCCGAATGAGAGATTCATCGACGATCAAGGGTTCTTGCAGTACGAACTGGGAGTACGATCTCACGGACGGACCGGTACTTTCAGATGCTTTCGCACCCGATTTATGAATCCCCGAACAAAGATGTCAATCGGAAGTGGCTCTGTTGCTGTTTTGATGACCTAACACTGTATTCATGAACGCAACCCTGATTGTCGAAATCCCTATATTGAGGTCGGCACAAGTTGGTAACAACCTGGTAGTCTCACACCCCTTCGCTCGCTCGATTCTCTGTTTCACCATCCTTTCGATCATCCTTCCTTATGGCTCATCACATAGAAGGTTTGTTGAGTTTTTGGTATCATTCCCGGGATAAATTTTGATTGCTTAAAACCATAGGGGCCGATACCATGGCTCTGGGAACAGTCTCGACGTCCTCTTCTCCTCAAGTAGACAGCGCATCAGCGCCTTCGCCTGCAATCCGTCCGAGGCGTACGACCTCCCTGTCTATCAACTTGCATACTCTACCTACCTCTCTTCCTAAATCCTCGCCTGCGCTTCCTCCAACGCTCCCACTTAACCCTAACAGCAGTCATCCATACGCCAAAAAATTAGCACCTTTGGCAATAACGAGTATTAACGCTGTATATTCTCGGAAAGCATTAGTCCAGGATCCTCCTATAACAGGTTCCTCAAAATCCTTTCATTCTATCGAAGAGGAATTACGTGAAGCTCCCCCAACGACAAGCTCTTCAAGATCTTTTCATTCTGTCGAAGAAGAGCCCTTGCCACTATCTCCTGTCTCGCCAATAACGCCCATATCCCCGATTTCACCTATTTTAAGCCCGAAAGCTAGGATCCCAATTATGCGTACGTCCTCAATTTTTTTTTATTAGTTCATATGCTAAATTTCTTGCAGCGGTCATGAAGATTCGACCTGGAGGCTCCCGATCTGCGCCAATGTTTACATCCCCACAGGCTCAACATCTCAAATTCTTGAATAAAGGCGAATCCACGAGATCCTTGAGCGATAGCGCTTCTAGCATATCACAGGAAACGTCTCATTCATCCGAGAATTTTACGCTTGAAGGGCTTGCCAGACAAGTAACCAAGTCATCCTCAAATTTGTCAGAAGAATCCTCGAAAGTCGTACGCGTTCACGGCCGTGGAGGTGCAGGCAGGCGGGTTCGACCTGTTAGAGTTGAAGGCAGTCTGCCACGGGGACCGCCCTCCAATAGTTTATCTCCCAACAAGCAGACGGCTTTTGTCCGCCCAATGGGTAGAGGTGGTATGGGCTCTCGTCCCAAGAACGCTACTGTCAAGATAGATTCGCCCCAACCCGAGAAAGGCCCAAGGAAAGCTCAGTCGACACCCAACTTCGCTGAGTTGCTCAGACGGAAGACTAAACCTTCAAAGGGCAAAGAAAAGGTCATTGAATCCGTTCCAGAAATAGCAGCGACCTCAACACACTTTGACCTTCGAGACGACAGCGACGACTTGATACCTCAGAATCGACTTTATCCTCATACTTTCCGAGGACGCGCTGGTAGCGAATTTCGCGAAGATGGGAACGAATCGGAAATAGGCTCACCGCCTGTCTCGGCTACATCTGCGACATTCGAAGCCGCCTATGAAGAGTACGAACGCCGAAAACTCGCTGCCCAGAACGAGCAGCGAGAACGCAGTGCCAACAAGTTGACCCGCACGCTCGGCGATGTTCCTACAGGTCTTTTTGAAGCTCTCACTGGAAATCGTTCCAACGGAGGACGGACGAAATCTGATGCTGAAAAGCCTACCCATAGGCCCACTGCGTCTCTTGGTCGTACCATTGCTGCCCCCGTCGGGCCTCGTGGACGATCGTCATTCCGCAATTCAGTTGCAGCTCTTGCAGCTCTGTCTAACAGCGAGCGAATAAACTACCCCGGAGATTCTCGAGGCCCATTGTCTCCCGTTTCATTCGCGTTTGCAAACATTCCTGTTCCTCCTTCCCCCTCGCCTGTTCCCCCTTCTCCGGGCATCTATTCTCTCTTCCCACCTTGTGAAACATTCCCTCCTTCCCCAAGCATTCAAACGCATTTCCCTCCTTGTGACATTTTCCCGCCGGATGCCGATGAAGAGGAGGAAACCGACTCTGTTCTAACCACCCCTGTTCTCACTTTACACTCAGACTCAAGTGGCTCAATATCCCCGCTACCTCTGACGCCAATAACAGACGTAATTATTCCGGACGTTATCGTCTCGCAGTCTGGGCGTTCTAGGTCACCCTCACCTCCTCCAAACAAACGGAAACGAAAGTCCACTCTGCAGATTCAAGCTCACTCTCTGGCAACCACTTGTCTCGCACCTCCTCCTAACACCCCAACCAGTCATTCATTCCTCACGTCAATGGATGCTCCAGATGATTTGATCGAATTCCACAACAGCTGGCTGACTCAGGAACCAGCATCGCCGACCCAGATGGATTATGACGCGATTTTGGTGTCTGGACGCAGTCGAGATAAACCCACAACCTTCTCAGGAGAGTGGAATGTTGACATGCACGAGGTTATCCAGGCACTCCGAGAGCTTCGTTGAATACTACTTTGTTTTCCCATGTCTCTATTTCTTGACATCGTTGTGCTTCTACCACCGCCACAAATATTTCCTTCAACTTCCGCAACCGACATCCGGGGCTTGTCCTCCACCTGTCATACAACCTCAAATACAAGGCCACACTCGGCCCACAACTCATCCATTTAAACCAATTTGTAGAGCTTGACGCTATAATCACTATCTTATTGTACCTATACCTAACTCCTTCGACGTTGTTCATTGTTGTCACTACTTTTATCACATCACGCTCATTCCTCTTATGCATGTTTACATACAACATTTTAACAGATACCACAATCAACGGAATATTCTCGCATTTCGCACTTATTCTTCCTGTCAAAGGAAGTTGTGTTTCGAGAGATAGTAATGGGTTCTGAGAAGCCACACTATTGATCTAGGCGCTAAAGCCCATCAGCGTTCAAGCTGACAGGGGTCTAGATGGTTGCCAAATCTGAAAACGATGATCCGGGTACAATTTCATCAAATTCGAAAGGTATTACAATGGACTGAGATTATAATGAATGTAATGTAAATACTGCCTTGAACGATTATGCTTCTCGGATATGATCGTGTACAGACTAATTCACTGTGCGATTTGGTGAATAGTATCCTGTCCCTTGGTTCAAGTTGTCCGGATGTGTTGGAGGAGGTTGATATTTCTGCGTATTGTTAGCGAGGCCTGTGGCACCTTGAGACTCCATGGTGTTAGACTGCGGGCCCGTGCCATAAGTACCGTTGAAAGGCGGTTGAGGGGCTTGATATCCTTCATTTGCGGAGTCCTGGATTTCGTTAAGTTGATTCGGAGGTAGCCCGGCGATTGCGTCGTCGCGATGGTGGTCGGGATATGTCGAATCAATGCCTGTTGATGCGTGTTGATCATTGAATTCTCCTCCCGTGGCTCCTGCTATACCTGAAGAATTTTGAACAGATTCAACCGTCTGCTCAACGAAACCATCGAGAACAAAGTTTACCAGTTGCGGGGATATGTGCATGATGGTCGCTGGGCAGAGTGGTCCCATTGGTGTTTAGACCTTCAAATTGTGACAACCAACGTAAGATTCTCGTAAATGCCGAAATTCGACGAAACTCACCTCCAGCTGATTCGAAGTCTTGTGGTCTCGTATCAGTGCGATATTGGTTTTCTCCCAAGCCGTGCCCTTGGGGCGGCAAAGAATGCTGCGCATTGGGAACATGGTTCGCAGGGTCAGCAGTCGTTGCAGGACGTCCTTTCATATTCGCAAGACCCCTCTGCATTTCTAATCGTCCTTTCGTCGCGATATCATCGTTTTTGGTCCCATCCTTTGCTATGGTGTCTAAGACTCCCATCATAGTACCACGAATATTCTCTCCTGCGCCTGTTGGATGAAAATTTGCACGTAAGTACGTCGATAAATTCTGCTGCTTGGAATAACGAATCCGAACCGTGAACAAATTCGTAGGCTCCCCTACCCAAACTGTCTCATCAGCAGCTTTTTCTGCATTGGTGACGAAATTCGGGAACATACTTTACCCTGTGTCCAAACCCTGAACCTGCCGAAGCGTTCGTCGTTGGGGAGGTATTAGTGTTGGTGTTTCCGTTGATAGAGCTGGTATTCATGATGGCGTATTCTTTGACTCCAATTTCGAAGAGCTCTCCACCTTATATATCAGAGATTATTCCTCCTGCGGACCTAGGTCAGTGCTCCAACTCTGAGGCCCCAACAACCGATGACATCAGTTTCGAGATAAGATAAGATCTCCCCCTAACGGTGCCCTATGCATCCAGCGCCAAACTTCAGGAACATATGTACTGGCGCCAGCTGCGGCCTAGACCCCAGGCTGTCAGTCAACAGTCAAATGATAAGCCCATATGTACGTTCCATGGCGACCTGCCGATTGGTTGGGATTGTATTTTCAGATTGGACATCCACGAGCCCATTCACGATTCCACGCCGCGCAAGAACTTACTCAGCCAATCGGGGCCCGGGAATAAGATCCAGATGCTTTATCGGGAATGGCGAAAGCATATAAAGGTCCACAGGTTTCCAGAGAAAACTATCAGTCCTCCATCCTCTTCTCTCTTCTTCTTTCTTCCCTCTGTAAGGTGAGCTTCCCCCCTTCTTTATAGCTTCATCACCAGACGTTGCTTGTACCTCATTACTCGACGGGCGGATGTTCCCTGTTCATATGCACGTACCTATGGTCAATATTGGTTTCTAAATCTTGGAATCCTATGTCCCATACGTCGTGGCGGCCGCAAGGAATACCGCCCTCTCTGGGTGGTTCGTACATGGTTTTTGTTGTCTTGTCTTATATTTCAAAAATGCTCAGGACCGTTTCTCCTATGGGTTCCGATTACTGTACATCATTCCCGGCTCTCAGTATTATAAGATTGTGATCTCTCGCTATTGATATGAAAATTATATCTATCTCCACCCTTGGCTTAATGTCCGACCAATCTTGAAGGGATGAACTTCTGTGCCCAATCGCACACATAATTTTGATCGGGTATGTTGATGTGGCGTTGACAGATTCAAAGCGTCGTGTACCGATACGTTGATTGATCATCAACAATGGAATAACATAACTTGTATCCTTCAAGTTGAACAGGTCGACAGGGCGAATTGCAGGCTAATAACAGTTCGAGGCTGCAAGCCGTTCTCCTTACAAAGGATGGAACAGTTCCAAGAAGCCCGAGCAACCCGAGCTAATCGCCGCCATTTCCTCTGGTCAGACCTACTTTGCAGGATGAGCAGCAAAGAAGCTGAGTTCCCATCGGTTCGCGTGCATCTTAGTTTGCAGAAGCTCATTCAGCATCCGTAACGGTGTAGAAACAATAACTTGTTGCCACACGAGCGTGTGGCCCCATGATAAAAATGAGCTACCGTGAATCCATTGATAAGGATGTTCAGAGGCGATTGCGACCGAAAAGACATGCTTTCCCCTTCAAGTTACCTTTCATAGGCTTCTACTGAACATGTAGCGATGAAACGGGGAGACAAGATCTGCCGCTTCGATAGAAGAAACCCATTAGTCGATTGAAATTCTCAAGGTAGGTTGTTAAAGCAAGCCATCTGATGTGATTTGTGAAGAAGAAGAACCCATTTTGAGATTGTCTGATCGTTTCTAGTTGGTGAAAAATAATTCACTTGATATTTTCGATTCTCTTTTACATTTGTCCGGCCTACTTGTCGACAGTTGCTCGCCGACCTAAATCCTAACGCCGAATCGCTTTATCTTTCGATAAGCCTGGAATGCGCCTATTTCAGATAATCCAAGGACGAGCCTCAAAGAAGCAAGTTGTGGGGCGCACCTCACAAAAGCACCACAATCGAGGTACTCACCTCGAGACGGGGCCCGTCTTGCTCCAAAGTCGGAGAAATTACGATTGCCAAAGCTTCATGTGCCAAGAGTCGACTAGTGTTGAAGCATATTCAATATTGAGCGCTGAGAATCTCTTCCGTGGAGCTCGTTCATTAAGGAAAGTTACCCGTATTCAAAACACGTCGTCCAGGTTGAGGAAAGCGCGAGGAAGTTATGCCGTGTGTCGCAAAGAATCGTGCTCTAGTAGCTGTTCATTCAGCGCTTTAATTGAAGAAGCACACCAGCATCCCACAAGAGAGAAGAGAACTTCCTCAAAATACACACTAGTACTTGAAGTCGTCGGACCGGGCCTATTTGTGTTTGGGACGACCATGAGCACAAGCTTGATCAATTCAAACTGTACTAGGATTCTTCACTGGCGTGAGCACGTCATCGACCATGAAAAACCCAAGATGCGATCCACAATCCAGCAAGGAGTGGTGCCTGGTGTCCTATGTCATAAACAGTCCCTTCCACAAAGCAAAATAGGTTCATGCGAATAAAATAGCTTCAAGTTCGAGCTAGAGGGAAACCAGAAGTCGACATTTCACGTAAGTGTGTTGCAAATGTTCAAAGGTGCGAGTTTGCTTCTCCACTCGTTCCCATTCAGATACATCATCATCATTGTCAATTGGTGTCTTAGCGGTGGTCAATGTGAAGTCGAGATACCTCCAGCGGAGCTAGAATGAGCCTTCGGATAGGACTTACTACACTTATTTATTTTCACTAGGTTTATCTTCAAAATTTCTGGTGTTCCTTCAAATTGCGTCTCTCACGAGTCGCCAGGAGAAGCAAGGCGAACTCTGAAGCTATCGTCGATGAGTCCGTCTTTCCGGACAAATAAATCAGGAACATCAAGTACATAGATAACCAGACTTACCGCATATTACATATTGCAGCAACAGGTACGCATTCGTTCCTTTGAAGCAAACGTAGTACAGACTCCGTGGGAGATATGATTGGGTTTGAAAATGAGTAGGTGTGGGAGAGTGGTCACATGCCGTGCTGCTTTCCGTTGTGGAAAAATTCGTCATTCCCAGGGTGATCAAAGGCTCTGAAAGCGCATTGTTTTACCCAGGGAAATTGACCTGAAAATTGCCATCTTCGGTATGCCGGCTTACTTAAGCCTTGCTGGGGCTGCGAGTTTTTCGCCCGAAGTCTTACCTCAAAACGACCTTCTGGTCACGTGCCTTGAAATCGGTCTGTGGGGCCGACTGATCCAAAAAGGAAACCCCTGGGAATGGCGAAGCTGCCCCGTTGTGCCTGATCGTTGATGCCACTTCAGCGACCATTTGGTATGATTATACAGAGGTGAGGTCAGAAGACGCAAAAATCAGGATTTTTATTTCAACCTGTGAAGCAATCTTGCACATTTCGAAGGGCGCATTAGACGGTATCGGGAAGAGAACCCTCCTGTTCCTTTGTAGGCCGAATTCGTGATCCGATCCGGGGACCTTGTCGGCTTTCCCCAAATGTCCCTCGTGGTACTCTAACAGGAAAGACTTACATCATAGACAACCTAAAGCACATCACGCCTCTACACGATCACGCCCTCTCCGTCGCGTACAACATCGCGCGTACTCTGGCGAGAATCCCTAAACTGGTCCTTGGGCCGGGCCTGCAAAATACTATGATGCGGTTATTGCATCATGAACGAATCATCTGTGACGAAATCCAGCTAAGTCAGTAATTCTGCGGAAATAAAATATAATAAACGGACCCCATTTACGGAGACGAGGCCGGTTCAGCGTGGGGCAATTCCTTGGATAGGTATACCATCGAACCCTTCAGAAAGTCGTAGACCTGTCTAAAGAGCCTGCTTGTCGAATTTATACGTTTTGACCTCTTCAAAGGACTTAACGAACTTTGAACTTTCGTCAGCATTCCCCGCCCGAAGTGGTTAGCTTTCGGGCCTATACGATCAGCGCCTCACAACCTAGGCAATAAATAAACGGTGTGCGCTATACCTCATGGCCTCATCGATGATCATGAACTGACGCAGAGGCATCTTCGTCCGTACCTCGGCAGCGCGGCTTACGATGGAGACACCCCCTTACGACTCACCTGGAATGCCCTGGGACTCTGAACCCACCCACATCTACAAGGATATCAGCCAACTCGACCAGGATTTGGGCCTCATATCAACATTGGAGTTATCCCACCCATTGGACTACCTTTTCCCATCGCCAACGATGGTAGGCTGATATTTTCTGAATTGCTCGGTAGATGGTTCTAACAATCCTCGCAGGCTGGACCTGCCCACAAACCAGACGAGGTGGTAGATAAAACTGTATCAGTATCCTCAGTCTTCTTCCCAGGCGCTCAGAATGCGGTATCCGACACTATCTTCCGCTCCTCTGATGCAGTCCTCTTCTATGTCAACTCACAGATCTTGCTGCGTGTAACCGACAAGGCTTTCAGGCCGATCTTACTGGGACACCTAGGAAACAAAGTCTTCCGAGACAATATCATCGACATTCCTGACGACTCTGCCATCCTCAATATCGTACTTCATGTATTCTACGATCTATCGCCAGCAAAACATTCACCCCCATTCAACGTGTTGGAAAACGCAATCGGTCGGATGCCGGTTTACGGGCTTGTTCCTTCGGAGTGCATCACTCCAGGCGGCACGCTCTCTGCTCTCTTGCTTTCCCACGCACCGGTGCACGGAATTAGCCTGTACGCTTTGGCTGGCCTGCATGGCTTGAACGACCTAGGAGAGAAAGCATCTGCCCATCTGCTATCATATACTCTATCCGACCTCACCGACGACCTTGCAAGGAAGATGGGCGCAAGATACCTCAGGCGACTAATGTCTCTCCACCTTACCCGAGTCGAAGAACTGAAGAGGATCATCCTTCGGCCACCACACCCTCATCCACCAACTCCAGAATGCGATTTCGTAGATCAGAAGAAGCTGAGCAGGGCTTGGGCATTAGCTGCTTCATATTTGGCATGGGATTCCAGGCCTGGTACGTTCCTTTCATTGAGGCTGATACACTACCAGTTTCTGCAGAACGCTCAAGGTCACAGATTTATCGGCCCATACCATTCAATCCACACTGTCCACCCTGGGTGAGCACCTGGGGTGCGAACAGTGTAAGAATGTGCTCAGAGGTCGTATTAAGGAAGTAATTATTCACTGGGTGAACGTCAAGGTATGGGCTTTCGATCCTTCGAAGTATGATGCAGTCTGACTGATCTTCATCAGCGTACTATTTAGGGGACGTTTTGGACAGTCGCACTCAGGATTAGGACGACTTCATTATGCGGGATTTGGTATTGGCCGTATTGTAATGACATATATTTATATCTCTCCCTCATGTTTTGGGTCTTAAGGACTGAACGTTTGTTTGTGCTATGCTAGAATCGTTAATTCCATATATGGCTGGTATACATTTAAAGTAATCGAGTTGCTAAATAAGGATCGAAAGAGCGTCGCGTGAAGGCGATCGATCGTCAGAAGAACTAATAACTGAGGTCTGACTCCGACGTGCCCAAGATGGTATTTCCCCCTGTCTCTCAGGTGACCCACCCGTGCTGGACGGAAGGCTTGCGATCCGCCATTTCATGTCGCGAATTGCGGCCTGCACACCTTCTCTCGACCGCAAATCATATTTAGGGAATGCATCCATCAGGCTAAGAAGCACCTCCCGTAGAGGCTGGTCATCTGCGCTTAGATTATTCGGCTCGACCAGATCAATCCACTTTGAAGCTTGAGACGAAGTCAATTATATAACTTTCAACGTGATGACCGGATCTAACTCACAATTAGAGGAATGTATGACATTTGGTTGGGGTGTGTCCTGCAAAGCGTTGATACAGTAACTTGTGGGGTCGTTTAACTATAACATAACTTTCGAGAAACACGGAACTCACGCATAGAACGATTCAGCGGGCAAGGCAGAAACATCCGGTGTATGCGCAGCTTCATTTCCCAACGTGAATCTGAGACGATACTGACGAAAGCCCGCTCCAGCACGCTGTGGTTGAGGTCAGTAGCCAGTTTACATCATACATGAAGAACACAGACAGGAGGAATAGGTGGAAAGCGTCTGGGATCTGGTCCAACCACCATTGTGCAGCGTGAGGCTGTAAGAACTTCAGATCTGGAGAGCCATTTGAGAGTCGAGGAGACTACTTGAGACATAAAACGATGCAAAGGAATGAGAGGGGTTGTGGTATGAGGTCAAGACGGGATAGTGGGGGGTGACAACCACGGATCTTGCTCCCCAGACCCCGTTGATCAACATCACACGGATGATCGGCCCGCTGAGCAATGACGGCGACTCCTCGATGGACTCTAGGTTGTACAAGAGCAAACTTGGTTTGAAAGAGAATCATTTTTATGAATCCAAGATGTGCAGGATTTTTATGCGGCTTTGAACATGACGAAGTTGACTTAGATTTAGCCACAGCTAGAGTTTAAAGAACCCCACCGCTCGTCCCCTTCGCAAAGAAATCCGGACCACTGTCTACAAGGTTGTATTGGATAGCCGAGCTGCGATGAATCAATCTGACGTTGTCATGATCTGGGGCGGAGAAGCCTTTGTGTAATGAAATCTAAGCGCCGGTTAATTAGCCTCTATCACTGACTTGTCAAGAACGATAAACATAACTTACTTCACCGGTTACTGCGCCACTCCTACCACTCGCTAAAGGGTGGACTGCGAGATGATGGGTGCAGATTTGAAGGAGAAACCGAAATAGCTCATCTGGTTCAGATTCATCGGGTGAGAGGAGGTGATGACGAATGAGCAAAGTTACTCGATGCTAATATTTGTGTAAAAGGCATGATAAATTGAGATTGGACTTTACAGACAGACCTTCAAACACATTGCTCGAACGGCTCGGAGAAATTGTTGTAATTGTATGTTTGGAATACCCATCCACTCAAGGCTTGAGATATCATCGAAGATTAATAGACGGCTATAAGTGTTTGCCGTAGTTATCTTTTCCGAAATGACAGAGAAAACGTCGCGTAATTTCCGGCCAGAATCGTCGTCGCAAATATCTGAACCAACGGGAATGAAGGAGACTGATCCATTGTTTATGTAATTTTGAAGTTGCAGATTCTATGTTTTCTTTGGTTTGACTAGTTCCGTAGCTGCGGACTGAACAACTTACAGACTTGGATGCGAGCGCCTTCCATCGTTGAAAACTCTCGGAAGCAGACAAGATCACAACTTTGTTCGGGGAGAGCTTGGTTTCGGGACTATCCCCACGTCGGGCAGGACTTTTTAGATGCTCAGCAAGAGCCTTGTGCAAAATAAAGTCCGCTGGTGCAGCAAGTTCATCCACGATAAGAAGGACAATATCCTCGGGCAAGTCGAACGGAGGAAGTAACGGAGTCATGGTGGCGGAAGTTCAGAGAAAAATTGCAGATAAGATAACATGTTAGATGGCCGGAAACTGCCGTCACGTTGTCCGTGGAATTTTGAGTTTTTTCTCTTCTATTCTAACGTCGGAATTTGAGAATCCTTCCTTATTTTACAAGTGTTTTTTCGGTGCCCTCTAGCTATTCCCCGATGACGGTGGTGAAATGCATCCCAGAACGGAGTAGGACGGCTCGATACTCGTGTCTGTTGCGGATACCGATACGGATACCGGAGCTAACCGAGGATATTTCCCATCTGCAAAAGTAGAGTCTCGTGA
>MU157857.1:0-70156 GCA_015657495.1 Crepidotus variabilis | reverse complement strand
CCCTCTCTCTTTTCTCTTCTTTCCTTTCGATTTTTGATTTATTTTTCGATTAATTTGGCTTTTCTGCAACAAACACCCGTATCGAGCCTAGGACGACGGCTATGACCAAAAGATTCGCAATCCGGGCTTCAGCATGGATAAGCGACTCTGTCTTGGACCCTGGGTTGACCTCAGACAATTCGGGCTAGGTCCACACCACCGGCACTTGCTGACGAATCATCTCTGAACTCAAGATATATTAATCTTTGAAGAACACAAGGTTGACGCAAGAAACATCTCAATTGGTTACCCCTCACCGACTAAGTGCTCAGCCAACATGCCAATTCTATCTGAAGGTAGCAAGGTTCTCGTTTCGGGAGCGAATGGATACATAGGCATGTGGGTTGTTCGTCTCTTACTGGAACAAGGATACTCCGTCCGTGCAGTTGTACGTTCAGAACAGAAAGGAGATTTTCTCTCGCAGTATTTCCGTCCATCTGGACTTGTGGAGAGGCTGGACTTTGCGTATGTCACCGATTTTACCAAGGTAACTGTTTTGCGTGTCACATTTGAGATCGATTGACTGATAACTGCCACAGGAAGGAGCTTTCGACGATGCAGTAAAAGACATTGATGGAGTAGTGCATACAGCATCGCCATTCACGCTCGAAGCCAAGAACTCAAATGGTGAGACATATTCTCTACGCCCAATTGGCTTTGTTTTAATATTTGACACCATACGACAGACCTCATGAGTCCAGCCATTCAAGGGACAGTAGGGATACTGCAGAGCGCTCTGAAGACGGGGTAAGCATACACACCATCTTAGCAGTTTCACGGAGCTAATATGATTGTGACAGAACCCAACTCAAGCGAATTGTGATTACCTCGTCTTGCGGCGCTGTGGCTACCCCATCACCCAACCCGAGGAAATTCAGCGAAGAGGACTGGAACATAGCAGCTGTTGAAGACTTCAAAAAGAACGGCGAAAAAACTGCTCCTATGACAATCTATCGCGCGTCGAAAGTTTTGGCCGAGCAGGGTAAAGTTAAATGATTTCGCTGTCAAGTGTCGTTCTCACACTTGGTTAGCTGCTTGGGATCTCTACCATCAACATAAAGCTCAGATCAATTGGGACTTGGTCGTTTTGCATCCACCTCTGGTGTGTATTCCTTGATGATATGATGACCTGGTCTAAATCTTTGCAATAGGTATTTGGGGTGCGTTTGTTATCTGGATTCTGAACAAACTAAATTTCTAATGTCTTAGACAATGATCTTCGTAGCCACCTATCAACGAACTCAAATCCCCTTCATCGCTGAATGCTTCGATTGCATTTTGGTACGATGCCGTCATACGCGGAGATGAGATGTTCTCGACTAAGCAAGGTCTTTCGGTGTCTAATTCATGGGTTGATGTCCGCGATATTGCCCTGGGTCATGTTTTAGCTTTACAGAAACAGGATGCTGCTGGTCAGAGGATCATTATCGCTGGGGGTGAGTGCTTCAATCTTTCTGAAAGATCGATCGTTGAAAGAGATCCCATCAAGGTACATTTATCTGGCAAGAGTGGTGTAAGTATTCAACATATATATTATCGGAGTATTTCTGATGAAAGGTTCCTCTAGTGAAAGCTGCCAACGCCTTGCCCCAAAGTCCCGTCCAAGGCAAACTCCAGCAGGGATTCCCCGAGATAATCGACGAGAGTTCCGACAGAGTTATTCAAGTTTCTTATGACATCTCAAAGGAACGACAGATCTTGGGGCTCAAGTATAAAAGTCGAGCAGAGACCACAAAGGATACTCTCGAGGAATTTGCAAAGCGGGGTTGGTAAATTCCTAAGTTGCTTGAGTTCAAGATACGACTTCATCTGTATTCAAATATTAGGATATTCCTAGACGCCATGCCAGCGAAGTGTCGTGAGGAGATTGCGAGACGAACAACTGAGAGCTGAACGTTGAACGTTGAACCAGCGGATGGGAACTTACTTTAGCGAGAATGATGAGAAATTTGTGGGAATCTGCTTCCTATTCCCCCTTCGGCATGATCACCACAGCGGAATATACCACCCTCCAACTGCTTTATCAACGTTTTGAATTTCTCCTACTGCCTCTACTGAAGCTTTGGTTTATCAAATATCACAGAAATTCTGTCCAACATATCCACCCCAGAACTGTTCCCCGGCTGGTGTTTGTGGATATGATATATCAGCATTTTTTCACCGCGTCAACAAGATTTAGCACGCGTAGAAAGCCGAGAAAAGCGATAACTGGAAGACGACCGCGCGGTGCGAAGCCGTTTTCATAAGCGCAGGTTGGTCATCTGGCTACGTTGAACTAATTTGAGCCACTGATGTTCAAGTTCAACTGTTGATCGATAAAAGAAAGACCATAGCATCAACTTTAGTGTTTTCATTCCTCTACACAACTCCCCAAAATCTAAATGCCAGTAGCTCATTCAGGAAGTAAGGTTTTGGTCTCAGGGGCGAATGGCTACATCGCCATGTGGGTTGTCCGCACCCTCCTCGAGCAAGGCTATCAAGTTCGGGGAACTGTTCGGTCCAAGGACAAAGGAGAATTTCTTAAACAATACTTCAGTCAAATCGGATTGGCAGATAAGTTCGAATTTGTGATCGTTGAGGACATCATAAAAGTAAGCTTTACTTTCATAGATGTAGCCGCTTTAGATACTAACATCCTTATGTATAGGAAGGCGCATTCGATGAAGCTGTCAAGGGCGTTGACGCTGTTGAACATGTCGCGTCTCCCTTCACGTACGACATCAAGGCCTCCGATGGTGAAAACTCTCTATATTCTATCAGTCACTAGAACTCAAGAATCTTTAGACCTCTTAGGGCCAGCAGTCCAAGGGACTGTAGGGATTCTGCGGAGTGCTATCAAGACTGGGTAAGCGGCAGAATCTTTATTCTCGCAGTTATGAGATCTTATAGAAAGACATTAGAACTCAAATCAAGCGGATCGTAATCACGTCATCCTGTGCTGCAGTACTCAATCCTACTACCATCCCGACGAAATTCAGCGAGAAGGACTGGAATACGACCGCTGAGGAAGAGTTCAAACGTCTTGGCGAAAAAACCCCTGTGATGTCGCTCTATCGCCTTTCAAAGACTCGTGCTGAAAGAGGTGAGTACTTTCGCCAAGATTAAGTAGAAGCGAACTCAACGTTCTGCAAGCCGCATGGGACTTCTACAATGAGCATAAGTCTAAGCTTACATGGGACTTGGTCATCATCAACCCGCCCTTTGTAAGTTTCATCCCTCACCAAACTTGTATATTTACTAAATTCCTTGACTTGTAGGTGTTCGGGGTGAGTGCTGTTTAAGATCTATTGACGAGCCTTCTGACCGCTCGGGTGCTCTAGCCACCCATTCACAACATCAAATCGCCAAAATCCCTGAATCTGTCTCTCCAATTCTGGTTCGACGCTGTTTTCCTTGCCGAGAATTACAAGACCAAAGAGGTCCTGTCGGTCTCTAACTCGTGGGTAGACGTCCGTGACACCGCCTTGGGACATGTTTTGGCATTACAGAAGGAAGAAGCAGGCGGTGAGAGAATTATTACCTGTGGTGGTACGTTTCTTTTTGAGGTTCTGGAATGCATCTACAAGCTAACCTCAACTGTTTGTAGGCGGATTCATTTGGCAGGAGTGGAGTAGGTCTCTGCTAGAATTCTGAGAAAGACTCTAACGAATCACTATCTTAGTCCAGGCCGCCAACGCTTTACCCGAAAACCCCCTCAAAGCAAACTATCCAGACTTTCAACGTGGATTCCCAGAAATCCTCGAAGCAAATCCCCAAAGGATCGTTACGATCTCTTATGATATTTCCAAAGAACAGCGGCTCTTTGGAATGAAGTACAAGACACAAGCAGAGACGACCAAGGATACTCTTGAGGAGTTTGCGAAGCGTGGATGGTAAAACTCAAAGTCGTATATATCTTGGAGCATAATCATGGGGAAGGAAGCTTGTCAATTCTGCGAATGAGAATCAAAAGTCCGGAAGGCATTCGATATTTTTGGCCTTTCTACATTCACCATGTTATCTCGGAAAGCTTCAGGAATTAGAATGTAATCCGTTTCAAATCACGCCTTCCGACTTCAGCCTCAATGATCAAAGATTAATGCTCATAATCTCATTTAGTCTGTTGTCTTCAAATCAATGTCAAACATCCAATTCGAACCGAAAAGGTAGCAAAATTTTACTTACAGACGCAAAACTACAATTACTACGTGGATGTTCTGTTCTTTGGCCGTCCGATTACCAGAGAAGAGGATTTTTTCTTCGCCTTACTTTATCTAATGTTTACTCAAACGCTGTCGGACTACCGCACTTGGCGAAAGCACCAAGACTGCAAGGGAAACAAAAACCCTTGAGGACTGGTGTGCGCTCTTACTCTGAGCTCGGCGAAAGTAGACCTTGGCACAACCCTAACGCCAAGATTTCATAGGCGGCGTCGTCAACACGTTCCCCAAAAGTTATTTGAAGGCGACACTTTCAGAGCTTCTGCAAAAAATTCTAGAGAAAAGTCGGATGGAATTAGTTTGCTTACTCGTATTGACACCGCCTCTGTCTTCGTTTTCAGTCACGGTTGATGGATTTTTGAGATCAAGGACAAAGGCGACGAATAATACCCTTAACAGGGCTGGCGGTCCATCTTGCTTGATAGAACATATAAATACGGTCATCTGGTATTCGTAGTATCAGGTAAGTATATTAAGTCAATGATCTCTATCATTGGTATCTGGAAGTTTAATCTCAAAAGACAGTCCATCGAAGACACGAGCTCGCGTCTGGCGTGGTGTTTCCTAGAGTGCGGCTTTCTATACTTGTATTATTCGCGTATCGTGGTGTCATTCTGATATTGCCTCAGACGTGTTCATGAACTTTTGTGGACCGGTCGGAAGATTTCAATCAAGTGAAGGTAAAGAGCTTGGTACAATTAGTTTGCTCAAAGTTATCTATGCGAGAGAGACATTTCCATGTTATCACTTGCTGTAGAGTATCTATCGAATCGTATCGTTAGGATCCAAAGCAATTGAAATTGGCCCAAGATGCAAGTCACCGGCATTATCTAATCTCGGTTAGATTAGCCTCGTTCATGCAGCTAAATCTGGTGCGCAGCACGTTTTGATTTCGTCTTTCCCCTTCCGCCGTCAGGAAGGCTCATCAGGCACGTTGCAGTGGCTTTATATACGTCGAGGACTCACGACTCATTTTTCTGGGTTCCCTTTCTTTAGGCCATTTTTCAACCATACACTTTTTTCAAACCGTCAAACATGGAGACTTGAGTTGCCGAGGTCCTTTGGCCCTCCCCTTCTCAAGCTACTTGTGTTCAACCTCTCGGGCTACCAACCTGGAGTTACTGTACCATTGAAAGCGTCAAATTACCCTATCAAAGCCAACAATACCACGTAACGAGCACAGTCAAAGAAAGTTCTTAAGTACTGCGTCCCATGGATTCAACAGATGACCCTCAAACACTCGAAATCACTGCACTGCAGTCAATTTATGCCGAAGATTTTATCCCATGTCCGCCGCCCAAAGCTTGGAAGGTTCGTGACGCGTTGGAATTTTGAACGCGCGTGTTGACTCCGAGCAGGGGGCCGCAACACTTCATGAATTCATAATCAATGTAGCACACCCAGACCCAGATTATGCAACGAAGATCTGCCTTCGCTTGCACGTCAAGTGAGAGTATCCATACAGTTAAGCGCCGAATCAGGCTGATAACTCCGTGCCTCAGATTTCCGAAGACCTACCCGCGACTTGCGTGTGCCACGTTCGCTATCGAGCGCCCTATCTCTGGCATCAATGACAACCAAGTCTCGAGATTATCTCACGAAATTAATGCGGAAGCGCAGAAGCTAAGGGGCTCTGAGATGGTTTTCACAGTGCGTTTCCCTCAGTTTCCCTTGACAAACACTAACCGACACCCGTAGATTGTCACCTTTGCTCAAGACTGGATTTCAGCGAATGTGACGCCACCTGTTGAGGTTGTTGGATCTTTAGCCGTTCAAATGAACCAGCGAGCGATCGATGAAGAAAGAGTAAGTTAGCTTTTTTTATACCTTATCATGGAGTTGTGTTAAAATATCTTAGGCGCGACAACAACGCGAACAGGAAGAGGCTGAGCGCGCAGAAGAGATTGCTAACAGAGCCGCGCAAGAACTGGACGAGCAGATTCAAGCAGATGCCATGAGGCAGTTGATGGCCAAAGAACAACAGTTTAAAGCTCGCCGACGCGCCAATTCCGAGTCTACTGAGGTGCCACCCACATTCAATGCGGAATCCATCACCGAGTCATTCCAGGATATGGACATGAACGGCGTGAAGTTCAATACCGTCAAGCTGTTCCATCCTCGACCAGGTATGTTCGAAGTCATGTCTGCACTAGTTCCAAGCTTATTGTTTATAGTGTCTCTTGGCTTGGTCTACATGGCCGAACCAGTGGTCGATGACATCACGACAGTCACACCTCTCGAACTCTTTGTAGTGACGTTCGAATCCGCCTATTACGAGTCCGGGCAAGGCAAGAAGAAGATATCTCAGGTCGAACAAGAAGTAAAGAGCCTCATTAATATCCGCCATCCCAAACTTCTCAGTGTATATGCCGTGAAACTGGTCTCCCCTCCTCACAGCCCACCTGTGTTGATGGTATTGACGGAGCAGACACCTGCTCTGACTTTGCATGATGTCCTGGAGGATTGTGAATATTTAAGAGAAGATCGAGCTTCGGTGCGCTTTCTTATTGGCTGTGTTGATTTTCCTAAGCTAATACACTTTCAGGACTATGCCGGACAGATCCTGGCAGCTCTAAACGCAGTCCATTTAAGTGGCCTGGTCCATCGTGGTATCACCACGCGCTGCGTCGGACTAACATCTAAGGACAATCCTTCTCAACCCAAGATGATCAAATTATGCAAAGCAGCATTCCACACCCGTCTTCTTGATCTGCATCGCTCGAACTCTTTCGGCGCTCATACTCCGATGCCTCCAGAGTACCAACTGGAATCCTCCAACCCAGAGGGATGGCTTTCTAAGGATGTTCAACATGAATCGTCTCTGATTTATACAAGACAGAGGGATATCCATGACGTGGGTATAATCCTGCTGAAGATGTTGCTCGGTTTGGACATTGTTGATCGATATCCAGACCCGATAACTGCAATTCACTCTTGTAGGCCTTACAAAGTTTATCTTACGTTCAGAAGTACTGATAGTTGAAAAAAGCCCCGATATCTCCACTCCTTGCAAGGCAGGCGTTGTCCATGATTCAGGCCTCGAAGAAATCGACCGTCATGAACCTATTGTCTGAAATGAACGAAGGTGTCAGTTATACCCCAATTCTTTCGTCCAAGATTCCGGCGGCTCTGCTTGGTTCGTTCATTTCGCTTTGGTGTACGAAGGAACACTTAGCTTTCCATTAGATCCCAGAACACCGACTCCTTTCCAGTATGGGTCACCCGAAGGACCGGATTACTTCCGCATGCATAACCCGCCTAAAGCCAAGCAAGCTAGTCGATGGAAAGAAGACTGGGAAGAGTTAGAGATGCTTGGCCGGGGTGCCTTCGGATCCGTTGTGAAAGCGAAGAACAAGATTGATGCAAGGATCTATGCAGGTTGGTAATGTATATTTCCAGTCTAAACATCACTAAAAATCATCTTCAGTTAAGAAGGTTCGCCTCAAGAGTATTCAAAGCGATAAAATATTCCGAGAAGTAAACGCTCTCAGTCGCTTATCCCATCGCAACATCGTTCGATACTACACTACTTGGGTCGAAACAGCTGAACCTGACGCGAGCATCCAATCCTCTGATGACTCATCTGCTGAATCTGGCACTGAAGACGCCGACTTCATGACTTCAGTGCCGCCTCCGAATACGCCTAGCAAAGGTCTCGATCGACACCGCCAGCCCATCAACGGAGGGTTTCAAATCAACTTTGAAGATTTCGACGATTTATCTGTTTCAAGGTCGTCATTCCCAAGCATTCACTTTGGCAGATCAGGTTCAACAGGAAGTGGGGGGACATCGGGAGAAGATAGTACTAGTAGCGATGAGCAGGACCAATTTGCAGGCTTATTCAAGAGAGGAAAATCAACTTCTGGCTCAAAAAAATCGAGCACGGCATCGCCTACGCCGTCTGCGCCTATTTTGAACCGGACACTCTATATTCAGATGGTCTGTACTTCGCTCGTTGAAAGGACAATTTACTCACCTTTCCTCTAGGAATTTGTAGAGCGCCAAACTCTTCGAGAGGTTGGCCGTTTGACTAAATGCTTCTGACAGGATACTCAATCATTTTGCAGCTTGTTGATGAAGGAATATCGGAAGACGAAGCCTGGCGACTTTTTCAGCAAATCGTTGACGCGCTTGCCCATATGTCGACGCTTGGCATCCTTCACAGAGATATCAAACTCGCCAACATCTTCATTGATGCCAAAGGCGACTGTAAAGGTGTTGGTGGTCGTTACTCTGTTGTTTATTAGTCTAACATTTAGACCGTAGTCGGAGATTTTGGCCTTGCGACATCATCCTTGGCTGCCGTGGAACCAACTAACTTAGCACCCTTACACCGTCCCGCCGACCAAGATATGACTCTAGGTATATACTCCTGTATCTCATAGCTTGTTTGGCCAGCTGAGAGCTCTCCGCAGAGGTTGGTACCCGACTGTATATTGCGCCCGAGGTCCAATCACGAAAACGACGGGGCCCCCGAGATCATTCTAAGGCCGATATGTATAGCCTTGGGGTCCGTTACTAAAAACTTAACTTGTATTTGCACTCATAGCCCCTCTAGATTGTCTTCTTTGAAATGAACTTCAAATTTAACACTGGCGCAGAACGCATTGCCGTGCTCGAGGATATCCGAAAGCCTGCTATCCTGTTTCCTTTGGGCTGGGACCAGACCAGGATTAGACAACGCGAAAGTACGTGAGAATTGCCATTGGTTGCTTCTGCACTCAACTAACCTCTTTCAGTCATTATTTGGCTCTTGCAGCATGACCCAGTGAAACGTCCAAATGCACTAGAGTTATCACAAAGCCAACTTTTACCAGCTAGGCTTGAAGATGAATACTTCAAAGGAGCTCTTAGACTCATGGGTACGCTGCTCCAATACGCATCACCATGCCTTCGCTCACAGTGTTCTCCAGCTAAACCGGAGTCGCAGCACCATCAGACGGTCCTCGCGACGTTATTCAAGCAGCCTCCACGGCCATCTCGAGCTTTTATCTACGATGTCGATGCTGAACAGCCTGACTACGCTGTACTAAATGATATTGTGAAAGATCGTCTTTCGAAGATCTTTCATCTTCACGGAGCTGTTGATTCCGAGCCTCCTCTACTCACGCCCATTATGGACGTTGAAGAAGAAAAAAGCCAAGCGACTTTCATTGACCCTCATGGAGACATTGTGGCTTTACCAAATAATATACTGGTGCCATTTGCAAGACTTGCTGCTCGTGGAGAAACCAAGCGTATAAAGCGGTACCATATCACAAATGTGTTTAGACCCAAGTGGGTTTGTCCCTCCAACCCAGCTTACGCAAATTTAACTAAGAACTCTTCTCTTCAGCTCTGTAGCTGGTCACCCGAAGTTCTGGAAAGCCGCGGTGTTCGACATCATCAGTCCTGACCTTACAATGGGTCCTGTGGCCGCTGCAGCAGAGTTGATATCTGTTGCAAACGATTGCCTTGACAGCTTCCCAAACCTTTCCCAACACTACGACATTCACATATCTCACTCAAAAAGTTAGTCTTCTGCCATGTTGTTTATTCAAGCAGATTTGTGACTGACTTTGAGTCAGTCGTGGAGATCATGATGAATAGGATTCCTGGGGATGCTCGTTCGGGAGTTATTGATACGATACAGTTACCCAAATCCACCCCGGCCCAAAAACGCGCTCTCCTCTCAAAGAGAAATCTTTCAAGAATTACTATCGATGAAATAGAACTATTGGCAGAAGTCGGTATGTCCTCGCGAAAATTTGACCTTCCTGCATCGTCTCAACCTAGATCAGCGAAAGACGCAGATGAAATCATGATTCGACTAGAAAGAACTTCTCCAGCACTTGCAACATTGCTTGCTCCTCTCATCAAGGATATATCAAGCACCATACAGTTTGCTCAGTCTGCCGGCGTTTCGAGAACCATATTTTTCCATCCGCTCATGCTGGGAAACCATCATACTCATTTCAAGGACGGTGTCCTGGTTGAGGTCGTTCGTCGGAGCAAAAATTCCGACGTACTTGCCGCTGGAGGACGGTTTGTTACATCTTGGTTGTCTTGCAAAAGTATTATACTGATGTAACCATCAGGTATGACAACTTGATTAACCGTTTTCACCCCGCGAAACAAAAGCCTGAACCAGTCTGTGCACTCGCCATCCAAATTGCAGTCGAGAAGATCACCTCAGCTTTGGCCTCATATCAAGCATCATCGTTAAAAACGCTGGTCAAAGAGGATCGCTCTTTCGGGTTTTGGAGCCCTCGGCGATGTGATGTTTACATTGTCTCGTATCACCCGGGATATCTTCAAGAACGACTCGAAGTCGCTGCTTACCTATGGCAACACAATATCAGTGCAGATCTTATGTACGAATCCGGACTTCCAGACGCCGAACATGAGAACCATCTCGATATTTGTGCAAGGGAAGGGATATTGTCAGCATGCTTTTTTTCTCGATCTTATCGGACGCTGACCTTCATAATCAAGGTTTACTGTTTATCCACGACCTCGATCTGGCCGAAATCTCCCAGCATTCAAAGTGAAAAGCACCCTCAAAGGCACCGAAGTAGACCGTAAGGATTAATCACTGCTTAAACAATACTAGCTAATCGCTCTCGACCCAGTTTCTCGCCAAGAACTTGTTGGTTGGCTTCATTCTCAAATCGCAGAACAGAAACGAATTGATGCAACAACAACCGGTGTAGCAAACGCTCTCTCTGAAGTCTCTGTCGATACCGGGGCCCTGGCAAAGGAGCCGAGTGGTATGACTGATGTGCAACTTGTGCTTCCTGATACCAAGAAAAGGGGGAAACAAGTCAAGCAAATTTTCACCGAGAAAGGTACGTCCCTCCGGGGTGACCGAGCGCCCAACCATCTAAAATAGAATTTAGCATATGAGAAGGCCAGTGCCATTAAAGGTGCCCTACAGGCTAACATGCCGGTCCTTGCTGTGGATGTCACTCAAGCTCACTTCGAAGCCATGCTCCGTACTCCTGCATGGATCTCGGATGAGGAGTCCTGGAAAGCTATGGCTGCCTCTTATCCTAATCCGCCAGGGTACTCGGGCTATCATCAATCCATTAGAGAGGCCGTACAAAAACGTAAATCAGAAGGCAACGTTTATGTGCTGCTGTTTGCGGTCAGAGAGGACAAAGGGCAACTGCTCGCTTTGGTATGAAGCACCCGTTTTGAAACCTCATTGAAACCTTGCCCTAGGCTTTCAATTTCTGAGACGCACTTTCTCCACTCATTACATTTATGCTCTTTATGACCTCCCAGCTCCTCCAGCTGATGTTTTTCGTTTGTTTTTTCCACTACTCAACAACCATTGATCTTCTATGTAGCCAGACGTTCATATTCCCTGTATTTTAGATGTCCCAACCAATTCTGTAGTACAAATACTCCACTCGCTCATTGTCATTCCCTGTCTCCGCGTCACAGAGGATAGTCTCTCTATGTTTGATGATAAGCTCGCCACCATCATGTTTTGGCCTCCTGATATCTGGTTCGCTCTTCTCCCGACAGAATACTCGCTCAATCGTATTGGATTCTGCTTGGTGTGTTTGACGGAGAGGTATGATAAGATGGAAGGTTGGTTCGCGTTGCATATGGGTCGGCTTCTTTAGAAGCTTCCACAAGCAAAGTTTGATCCATTCCGCATGCTGGTCTTCGTATATAATATCAGCCCCATAGACTACGTCGAAAGGCAATTGCAAAGAGATTGCCTGAGAGAGATATTCCGGGGACGAAAATTGCGACCAATCGAGTGCTTGCGATTCGATGCATATTGCATTAGAAGTCGATGAGGAAAAGTTGGCTTTGATGTTTGTATCCAAATTGGCGAGAACTGAAGGGTAGTAGTCTGTCGCCACCACCTCCAGCCTTCCTAGCTCTCCCAGCAATTTGGGCGTAACCGTTGCGAGTTTCGACTGGATGATCTTTCCCACTGTCAAGCTAACCAGACCAGTTCCTGCACCCAGCTCCAAACATCTCAATGGCATAGATGTGATGATTTCGGGAATCCCGAACGCAGTAGGCGCCTCAACTATCATTTCTGCCAGAATGCAGGCACCACCCCAGGTTTGGGCGCCCACACTCCCGTAATCATGATTGTCGAGAGGCACGTCTGTCAAGTAAATGCTAAATGAAAATAATGGAAGGGCAGGGTTGTCATCCTTCGCTTCGGTCTCAAAGATAAATGTCCGCGTTATGATCCCAGCAGCTGCGGTCCCAGCGCACACAGCCAACAACGCAGCGGCGCTATTTAATAACGTCTCCTGAGGCATCTGGCCGACTGGAAGGACTTTGGTGTCATTGTCTCCGTACCGAGAAATGAGGGCTGTGAGCCACTTTATGGCATAATTGTGCTCGAATGGATCATCTTGAATAGGCGGACTATAACGAGAGGTTTTAAGAGAATCTCGTCGTCGTGAACCACGTACAGGTGGACAGTATAGGTTTCTGAGATATTTCACGTACTCCAAAAGAGTTTCTGGTTGACATTTATCCAGGTTTTTAATCGCCGGAAGGTAGGAAGTTGGCGGTGACATGGTCAGAAGATAATAGGGGCTACTTAATCTAATCAGTTAATCACTATTCCCACGAATTTCCTTCCGTGCGGACGGCGGTTCCCGGGATTCGCGGAGACCACTTTGGCTAGATACACGAGCGCTCTTGCTTACAATCTAACTCTACCATGCCGAGAGACTTGTAGATCGCCAAGCTGACTTGGGTTGAGCAACCTCGGTCAGGAACTATCAACATTCTGAGTTTCATTATCCTGTTGGTCTTACTCTTCGTTTATATTTCTTCAATGGGACATAAAAGCCACCTCAAGCTGCAGCGTATACAGACTAGGAACTAATCTAGGGTGAAGACGGGTTCTCAAACTAGCCAACCGGGTGGGCTCCGATATCCCACTTCTGCTTGTTTCCCATTGCGCATCCTCAAGACAAACACTTGCTAAGATTAGCTGCTTGTCAGCTTGTGGCCGAAAGCTTCACGCCGAGAACGATGATCTGCCGCCCGTATGTCAAAATTTGAATGTAATGACCTACTTTCAAGGCGCGGAGTTGCCGGTTGTATGTCGATGATCGATCTTGATTCTTGACCAAACAGTAAGCCTTTTCAATAGCCTCACCGCGTGCTTTTCTCTATGCAAGCAAATCCACCTTGTATCCGATGTCCTCCGTGGCGTCTTCTGGGCATGGAGGAAGTTCCGCTCAATGTACGACATAACAATATATAGATCACCTTGGATGATTCGTCACAGATATTCCTGTCTTTGCCATCCCGCCTTGCCCAACAATCGAAGAGCCCTTTGTCGTCTTGGCGCAGGAGCTCCGAGAAATCATTTCGGGTATTCAACAGCGAAATCGAGGTGTAAGGATATCAGAACAATCCACAGCTAATTGAGGCGCAAAGGAATTCTCAGTCCTCCATGATGTCAAGACCAGAGTACGCCACTCTTGTTTACAAGTGCTAGATCATGTACTGACCGCTCCGAAGGTTCTCTCCCGCAGGAGCGTTCGTGCGTCGTTTCGAAATTCATATCCGGTTCCGATTGTGCTGAACTCGTTTCATATTTTCAGTTGGTCGGGACCTTTCTCAATGGCATTCTTTTTGGGGTGCTGTGCGTTCAAACGTGTAAGCATTAAAATCACCCAATCAAGACTATGCAAACAAAACTCATCGTTCATCTGTAGACATGTATTACCTAGCATTCCCTAAAGATCGGCCTACTGTCAAAGGCTTGGTCTACGTGGTATTTTTGATCGAAATAGCGGAGACCATACTCTTCATGGCTGGTTCATATCATATGATAGCGGATGGCTGGGGAGATAACACTGTTTTTACTTCTCGACAAGTGATATGGGTTATGCCTCTGACATCGTCGATCGGTACACAAAGCCTACTTACTTTACATGGTTTACCCCTAACATTCTTGACACTACTAGTGATCTCCGCCGTGCAGTGCTACTACGCCTACTGTATCAAATTAATCTCTCGGACGTGGATGATTTCTGTTGTCATTATTGCAGTGAGTTCGACATGGTTTGCAACATATATGATTTAACGCCTGTCTGAAACTAGGGGTCCGCTGTGCAGTTGGGAGCAGGGATGGCCAAAGCTCAGTATTGGTTTACGAATGGCATCGGCAGCCCCGGCGTAGAAGGTAAAATCGAGGATTCTGTAGGTTGATTTAGACTGCTCTTGGTCTGCCCCACAAGTCCTCATCCCGACTTTGACAGATTTGGCACGGTGCTAGTGTCTTCTGCGATATCATCATCGCAAGTTGCATGACCTACTTCGTAAGCTTCAAACTCTATAGGTGGTATATTTACTAACTTTCAACTGGGTTGTACAGCTAAGAAAAAACTTCTCTGATCTATCTTGGACAAAACGACCTGTCAAACGAATCATCCGTCTGACCATCGAAACTGGAGTAGTCATAAGTAGGCGGTTTCTCCGAATTTGTCCCATCGACCCTTAATAATATTATATCCTATAGCTGTCTTCACCATCATCTGTACAGGCCTTCGCATTGGGCTGGAGACATCATACCACGTCAACTACCATCGAGTGTTCATTGCTATCATTGGAAAACTCTACGCAAACTCCCTTCTTGTCCTGATTAACAGCCGAATCGACCTCCAACACGAGTCGCCTCGGCGAGTGAGTTACGCTCCAACGTCAATTCTAAATACATATGGCTCTCCGCCAAATACTCCAGCTCGCGACGTTATGCTTGCTGATTTTCAGCGGTCCCACATTACGAGTGGGCACACAGAGACTGCATATGGCACCCAAGATATCATATCGACTAAAGGGAGTGAGCTTGTGTAGTCTGCTTTCAGAAATGAGCCTACATTGTACTTTATCTTGTAACTTTGTACCTCGGACGCTACTTATCTGATATCATAACATGTAAAGATAATCAACTCTTAGATCTAGCCCAACCATGGTAAGTATAAAACACGTAGTTATACGAAACTTACCTAATAAGTCAGTGAATGAGTGACGTTCGATCATTATAGGGTCACGGAAAACGGCCTCGCACATGATTGTTACGCGACGCGAATCGTTGCTGGCTGTTTCCTAGCTTTATTTGACATTAGCCACTTCTTCCTACGTCTTGTTGTCATCCTTCAGTATTAATGGGCGGACCAAAATACCCGAAAGTTGTAGGTAAGTTCAGTTTCGGAGTAACATATAAAGTCTCATAGTTCTGGGACTGGCAGGCTTCGATCTGGTTCAAGAAATCGGAGGCGGAGCATTTTCAACGTGAGTCATTTAAGTGATAAACCTGACAGACTGCTATTAACTCTAAAACAGAGTATTTCGAGCAGTAAACATCTCAAATCAGAAAGTAGCGGCATGCAAAGTCGTTCTTCTCACAGAATCTACAAGCGAGAAAGAGAGAAAGAACGTCGAGAAAGAGATGCGGATCCATTCTGCACTCAAACAACAACACATCCTCGAGTTTCTGAACGCTGTGGTGGTAGAGTTGAAACACAAAGCAACCTACATCCCAGGGATCTATATGTTGATGGAATTCGCTGGTGGAGGAGATTTGTTTGATAAAATCGGTGCGTGGCTATAGGACTGTTCGATTCGACGATGTTCTCATTAAAGACCATAGTCCCAGACCTTGGCCTAGATCAGGATACCGCACATTATTTCTTCTTACAATTTCTTTCTGGAATGGTCAGTCAATATGTTTTCTCTTCCTGCTGCTGGCTAATCGATGGTACAGCACTACATCCATTCTCAAGGTGTCTGCCACCGTGATTTGAAGCCCGAAAACATCCTCTTGGACGTCATCGGCAACCTCAAAATCACGGACTTTGGACTCTCCTCAGTTTTCCGCCTCAAGGAATCAGGAAAAACTCGAGCACTCACGGAGAGGTGTGGTAGTTTACCTTATGTGGCTCCAGAGGTATCGCAGATTTCCCCCCATACAAGGCCACGAAGTCAACAGCTAAAATTTTCTAGCTTAATAGTGATCTACCATATCAAGCCGAGCCTGTCGATGTTTGGGGAGTTGGTGTCATCTTGTTCACTCTTCTTGCTGGAAGTAAGTCCTCAAGTTTTTCTTACGTACTGCTCCTCACTTGATACATTGACGCAGATACACCATGGGATGAACCAACGGGTAATAGCATTGAATTTGTGAGATATTCTGAAGGCACAATCTTCCACGAGGTACCCTGGAATCGACTTCCTGAACTCCCACTCTGTATGTTCTCTTCTTCGCCTAGGTTTCGAACCCAACTAATTAGTTTCAGCTCTCATTCGTGGGTTGTTAACCATCGATCCTGCTGAACGCATGACTCTGGATGACGCTTTCCGACATCCGTGGTGCATACGGCCCAGTCAGCTCGCAGGCGGTGATCCTATCGAGGTTGCAGAAATGCTCATAAAGCGTACACGGGAGAGTGGCGACCTTGAAATAGCTGCTCCTGATTTTGCTGGACAGTGGGTCAACTTCGGTTCCCAGTCGTTGCCATAATTCAAATCAATTATTTCTTTTTTCGCAGGGCGATGGATGTCGACGAAGACGAAGTCATGCTTTCATCCACACATCACTCGCAGTTTACTCAGACACTCATGCTTTTCGTACGTCGTTTCTCATTGCTATCTCGAAAGCAACTGCTAACCACACCTCTCAACAGTCTCAAACTCAAGCAGGAACGCGATATACTCCACATCTCACACGATTCTACGCCACACTGGCGCCCCCTTTGCTTATGACACTCGTCACAGAGTTCCTGGTGAGCGCCAACGCTCAGTGTAGACCAATACCTTCTGCACGAAACGAGCGCGGTCGAGAAATCTATAAAATCCGAGTTGGTGGGATGGATAGGCGGAGAGAGAGGTTTAAAGGTTGGGTGGAAATCGAACAATTCTCGTATAAAGGAACGGAAGGTAGTTACTGTCTCATGAGGCGCGACGAAGTGAGTGTGCTTTTGTCTTGAGAGTGAGAGTCATACCGAGCTAAGAAACGTTAGGGAAACCCTATATCGTGGAGGCAATTGTGGAAAGGGTTGGTGAAAAGCGATCTTGTGGGCCCTCATGTCCTCCGGAGATAAACCTTCATTTCTCAACGCCGCCGGAACCCAAGACGGGCGTCAATTTTATTAAAACCGAGGTGTCGATGACCACACTGATCCCAATGTATCTGTTACTTCAGTTAAAGATATTACATGATTGAAAGCTGCTACAGATCAATGGATTTTAATGAACCAATATCATTGATTCCGTACGAAAGACGCAGCGGGTCCATCCCGCCTTAGAACCCCAATGTTTACTAGAAACTAAGTTCAGTTGGGAGTGTCAGAAGTTAGACAGGAATGCCATACCAGGTCTCCTTTCCCAACCTTTGGAACGCAAATGTTGTTTAGAGTTCTTCAAGCCCAATGTACGGTCAAGGAACTTTTTGATCTTCTTCGAAGGCATCGTTGCTGGTACTGAAGGTGCATCAGAGCTGTTTAGAATTGTAATCGTGTGGTTTCTTTGAGAAGGGATACATTAGTATCTATTCAGATATAACAAGACACGAACGAACCCCACTGTCTTCATAGATTTGGATTTTCTTCGACGTTTTTTATTGGCTGACTCTGGAACCTCCTCAGCAGCCTTTCTTTTGGTAAGTGCTTGAGTTGATTTGAATGCAGCCGCGAAAAGCTCGTCCGGTAAGCGATCCGTTGTGAGTTTTGGGCCTGATAATTTTGTCTTAGGTTGTGGGGGTGCAGATGCGTCACTTCCGAGATCGCTGCCGTCCTCATCTCGAGTGGCTAGCTTTGATATTCTAGGACCTGAAGTCGAAGCCTCCACAGAAGAAGTGTCGTCGTCGTCAGCCCCTGAATCATTATCGTTAGAAGTATTATCCATCTCTGGAATTCCAGAGAATTCAAAATCTTCTTTCAAACCCTCCTCTTCCTCGTCTTGAGCTTCCTGCATCGCTCGTTCCATTCGTACTTCTAGAGCATGATCTCCAAAGTCGCCACCTTCCTGGTCTTCCTGGTCCTCATCTTTATCTACGTGTTGCCGAAGATGATTGGGTGAGGTTTCTCTTCGTTTTCGAGAGACGTTCTTCTCTGATCTCTCCTTCAGCTTTCTATCCAACGCTCTGTTCTTCTCCTTCCTTGCCTTCTTTTGGCTGGCCTCGGCATTCTTTACATCCGTATGGAGTTTCTGGATTTCCTTTTTTGATGCAGCAATAGATATTTCTTCTGGAGCATCATCTTCGCCGCTATCAGAGAAATAAGATGCGGCGAGTGGTCTCTGTGTGCGAATCAAAGTCATTGGGTTCAAGTTCCGAATCCAAGAAATTTCAGCGGAGCTGCCATTTTCGGACCGGACTGTGAGAAATTTTCGGATCAGTTCCAGAAAGCTCTGGATGGCCAAACCTAGCTCAGTACCTGACGTCAAGGGCGCTATAGCATCTTCCACATCTTGCAACGCGTACTCAAATATTTGGATTACGTTCTTCCACAAAAAGTCTTGTAAGCTTTGAAATACTTTCTCCTTGGGCCAACGGTTATCTCTGAAACTCGGTCAAGGCGATGCTCCCCGTGTTGAAACACTCACTTTCATTTTCACGCCCAACGTCAGCACTGCGAGGGTAGTATTCTCTTGCTTTTCTTGACCTCTAGTCTCAAGATATATTTTATCATTCTCAATTTTGAATTAAAAATTTGTCATGAGTCGGCAACCGCTCTTTTGAAAAGTGCGGCTAGGTGCCATCGCAAAGAACGTTATGCCTGCGGATGTGCTAGCAGCTACACAGCCTACTCTTTTGCCGCTTGGCCCGTGATGACATCAGTTCGACATAGTCAATCTCTCGAGGATGCATTTTTGTCGTGTTCACACCTTTTACTTGTGGCACCGATCACTATGGTCGCGTGGAAATGACATGAACGGAGATATCTCCCTCGCTCTATCTTCTGCACCGACTTGGGCAAATCTTTACTGTTCCAGCGGCATAACTCGGTCTGCAAAAACCAACAACCACTCTTGTCGGGTCGCTCCATGCCGACCTCGTAGCTTCATCCTCGCCGCAGTTGGCCAGGGGCACTAGCTGGACGACTTTGCAGGCTCTCAAGGCCTTGAGACTCCGTCTCAGGCGTACCACTCGGATGGGTATACTTTGTATTATCCAACACTATACGCCACAAGCTACGCCATTGGTCATTGATCAATCATCACCGGTATACACTCATACTGGTCCGACTTATTCACATGATCCAAGAGGTATTTAAACTCGACGAGTTGTAAGTATACCTGAAAAACGACATTCTTATTGGTGTTACTCTTCTATCGGCGATCATGTTAACTGAGATTTTGAGCTCGTTCTTGATGTTTCTCGCTATCAAGTGGCTTCTGAAGATATTTGCCTCTCGAAGCCCTTTGTCTGACCTTCCAGGGCCAGCTCCACATTCATGGCTTTCTGGTACGTGTTCAAGCTTGTATACGAAGTTATACTTACAAGTTCACAGGCAACCTTGGTCAACTGTTCAATTCTAAGGGTATGCCCTTCCATCTTTCACTGGCTGATACGTATGGTGGAGTGGTGAAAGTCTATGGCTTCTTTGGGGTGGGTTTTATGAACTTTTTGCACTGGATGACGATTTCTGAACAATAGATTTTAGGACGAGCAGCTTTATGTCTCGGATCCACGCGCTCTGCAAAGCATCATCTCTAAAGACCAAGATTGCTTCGAAGAGACATCAGTCTTCACAGAGTATAGATATTGGTATCCTTACGTAGTAAATGACCTCTCATGGCATCATTCTGCAGAACCAACAAAGTGATATTTGGTCCAGGCCTAGTAGCAACGACCGGTACGTTCAGTACTCTGCACTACTTCAATCCAATCCTTTCTCACTTGAATTATAGGCGAACAACACAAGCGCCAACGTCGAGCCGTGATACCGATCTTCGGCGTTCCACAGCTTCGTCGGATTATGCCAGTATTCTATGAAATCGCTGAGAAGGTTCGGACACTAAATCTGCCTTTTGACTCTGCTATAGCAACAGTCCTGATATTTTTTGTAGTTCTCTGTCGTTCTAGAAGCAGAGGTTAGGGACAGGAAATCCAAAAATGATTCTATACACCCCGAAGCACCTGTTCTTGACATGTCGGACTGGATGTCGCGTGTGGCTCTGGAGTCTGTTGGCCGGACTGTTCTTGGTTATTCGTTTGATCCCTTGGACTCGCCCCACAATAACCCATACACCTCTGCCGTCAAAGAACTCATGTACGCACCTTCTTCTGTTATCAAATATCGAGAGCTCTGACTCATGCCTTTCACTACGTAGTCCTACCTTGTTTCGGCTAGCTCTAGTTCGACAGTTTGCACCATTTCTCGCAAAGCTTGGACCTACATGGTTTCGAAGGAAGCTCGTAGAATGGACACCGAACAGTGCAGTGCAAAAGATCAAGGATATGTCTGACGTTATGCACGACACTGCGGTCAAAATTCTGCAGGGAAAACGTGAAGCGATGAACGTTGGGCTCGGGGACGGCGAAACGGAGAACCTTGCTGGAGGAAGAGATATCATCACAGCATTGCGTGAGTTTATCCTCGAATTATACTTCCATCCGAGCGCTCGCTAACAATCCCCAAGTAAAGGCAAATGAAGACTCAAAGCAGACAGGTGGAGAACAGCTTACCGACTCGGAACTCACAGGACAAATGACGTTAGTCCTCTCTTGAGTTCAACCACAACAACCTCACATTTGTGCTAGTGTTCTCATTTTTGGTGCACAAGATACGACATCGTCATGTTTGTCGCGTTTGTTGCATCTCTTGGCACAACATCCGGATGTCCAGGATAAAATTAGGGCTGAAATACGTTCTGCTCAGCAAGATAAAGAGAATTACTCTAAGGACGATCGCTTATCGTACGATGCCATTTCAAAACTCCCGTGGCTAGAAGCTGTGATCAAAGAAACATTACGACTGTGAGCTGTGCTGCATCAATTTGGTGAATCGTATTTTTAAAAATGAACTATCAGATACCCGCCAGTCCCTTTCGTTCGGAGAAGGTAAGCTTATCGAAAGATTCATAAAACTGTCCATATGATTAACTCTGTTTTGCACGCCAGCTGCATCAAAGAAACAGTTTTGTCATTCACCAAGCCAACAGGAGAGCTCTCTTCCGTGACTGTACCCAAAGGCACCATCCTCTTCGTTGGTATTGCCACTGCGAATAGGCTGGAGACAATCTGGGGCTCAGATGCCAAAGAGTGGAAGCCAGAGCGGTGGCTCTCGGACACCAGTCCGATGGCACAGGATCCAAGTTTAAAGTTGCCCGGAATTTACCATGGAATGTGGGTAATTCCTCTCCGGTCGGCGAAAATGACTTATCTACTCTTCTTAGGTTGTCATTTTTCGGAGGAGGGAGAGCGTGTGTGTGAGTTCTACGTCCTTTCCGTGGAGTTCTACAAAGTTCTGAAGACCATTATAGTGGCTACAAATTCGCGCAACTGGAAATAAGTGCGTAGAATTCCAGCTTCTCGTCCTCGTTTGTTACCGACATTGTTTGAGTAGAAGTTATTCTCGTCACCCTCTTTTCCCGATTCTCACTTGCTTGCAGCCATCAGGAGAAGCAAATTGTATGGAACCTCTCTCAAATAGTCTCACCCTCAGTGCGAAGCTCGAATATCAAAGGCGAGGTTGAAGAAACGAAGGGATTGCCACTCCTTGTTGAAAGGATTCAGAAGTAAACCGTGGGTTATTACAAAATAGAACTCTAATATCATAAGAACTCTCAAACCCATCAATATATAAGAATGACTAGTATAATTCCGCTTATCATAATCCAGTACGTCTTTACACCCTACCGCCAAGCAAAGCCCCAAATACGACGACGACGACAGCCGCAAGTACGAAAGTGATAAATACAATCGAAAACCTGGCAACTGGGAACTGATTATTAGGCAGCGCACTCTGAATTGTGAAATATCTCGAAAAAGCTGTGGAGTTAACTTTTTAGATTCGTACCAACCAAAGTGCGTCATTATTATCTTCACGTACCGATACACAGGACAATCAGCGAAAGGAGCACCGTCGTAACGCCTAAAGGTCTGGCAAACTTCTGGACGCGCTTGCTCACTGCTGTAAGGGGTGTATTCAACCCCTTCGAGGTGAGGTCCGCGATCGTGAAAAGCTGCACGAGCGCTACCCCCGTTGACGCCAACGCCAGTGATGTACGAACATAAGCTAGATATGTTCGTTCGGAGGCTAAGTGGTCTCGAGCAGTACTCCCTCTATTTTCGAAAATTTTCTTAGGAAGATGTAGTTTCCGGAAAGAGACGAGTTTTCGTCGAGGATGTTTAGGCTTCGATCGAGGGGTATGTAACGACCGAGACTCGCTTTTTTCGTTGATCTCCAGTCGACTTTGCGATGGTAGTGTTGGGGTGAGCCTTTCTGTGTCTTGTGGGCTTTCCGTTTGCACTGGTGTGCCTGGTGGTGCTTCCGGATAGAGGTCGGGAGTTACGGTAGATAACTGCAAGCTCTGAGTATCGGAGGAGGAACGATCTTGCTGCTGGAGACTCGACGATTTGTGAGGGGGAGGTGCATGGAAAGGCACGCTTGGACTTTCGTGCAAGTGTTCCGGCATAGGTCCCAGCAAGGTCCCAGGAAGAAGAAGATGACATTCATTTCGATTTCCAAAATCAAAGTCGTGGGAGACTCGGTACTAAGGCACGACATCAATCTTTTCGTCATGGTAAGACTACAACGAAGATATTCTGGGGTTCTGATAACTTGCAAATAACTACACTGGTAGAGCAAATCGATTCTCGTTCAACATTCTGGACGCTAATACACGATACAAGATCTATCTGTGATGGTAATGCTCGCTCATTGATCTGAATCATCTGGGAAGCTCCTTGAAAGTATGTAACGAGTGGTCACAATTTTCCAATGATCAATAAGGAAAAGTATGATGTACCGACTTGTGGTTGTTGTGATGAGCCACTCTGATCGGCAGAAATTTACAGGACGTAGTTAGAGCTACTGAAGGGGTGCAATTTGATGGGTTCTAGTGTCGTACAGTGTCAGAAGTCCTGTCCCTGTAAGAACAAGAACATGGTACTTTGGTTTGCCGCAAAGTTTACTAAAAAACAAGCGTTAAAGCATTGGATTCATTTGAATTATGTACAAGTTTTTATTCGACGTGAACTACTCCACTGTTCAGTTGAGAGAGCGAAGGCACGGGAAGTAACAGTTTGGCTATATATTACCCTTCGCAAGCTGGGGGATCACTGACTGATCCAGAAGACGCGGTTGCACGAGCTAAATTACTAGCGCTAGGTCCATCAGCATTGGTCCGGAGATATCGTATAACTCGATGGAAACAATACGCACATAATTTCCTGCCAAACCCCTTGTAGTCCTTGTACCTCTGGATTGTAGTTCAGATCTCTTGCAATTTTTACTTCGGTGGTGAAAATTACGAGTTGGTCGACCATGTCATTTATTGTGTTAACGAGGCTCGACATCTCACCAGAAACTGGGACGCCAGAGATTCTTTGGGTGAGGTCGCCTTTGGCCACGGCATCCTACGGCCGAATTAGGCAGATTATCAGTAAGACGAAGACTACAGGACAAACAGAACATTCCTTACAATGACTGTTGCACCCGTACAAATCAACAATGTCCAGTTGTTCACCAATCCATATACATAATCGATCACTTCTTTCCAAATCCCATCAAAATCAGGAGACCTTGCATCGTCACACGATTGCCCTTCGCCGTCCACCCCAGTCACTAATCCCATAAGCTCACGAGCAAAACTACTCAAGATGTTCGTCATCCCATTCACAATCATTTTCATCTCCAAATCTTCACCTCTCAGGTCGATAGCAATCGCATTTGTCAGATCACCATGTATAACGGCCTTGCAAACCTGTGCAGCAGCTCGAACGACATTGGTATGGTTCATTGCCATCAAGTTGGCATGATCCACGAGATCCTTCCAGACTCCTTGCCGATCAGGGACGAAGGCTTGGGAACCCAGTGTACCTTGAGTACCAATTTCGTATGAAAGGTCGGTGACTTCCTTGACAAGCACTTTCAAATGATGTACCATAGTGTTCACGTTGAATTTGAGTTCGAGCAATTCACCTAGACCATCAATGTGGAGTCGATGGGAGAGATCGCCTTGCGCGACGGCTAGACAGACTTCAGAGACGGAACGGGTCTGCTGCGTCAAATTCCAGGCCATCGTCTGTCCGCACGGTCAGGCATGTTGTCCAGCATCAAAGGCAACACGTACGTTCACGTTCTGGGCTAGGACTGCCCACTGCCCTTCTGCCTTTACGGCTATCTGGCAGCCGAATTTTCTGCAGAAGGTATGTCAGTACATATCGAAGAGTAAGAGTAGGGAATTTAAAGGCAGACAAACATAATTCAGGAAACGACTTTTCATGTCATCACCAAGAAAGTAGCAAAGCGGTGACTTCGCAATAGTTATTGGGAGAAGCCAACTTTGTGGATGTACCTCTTCAGTTTAGGGAGAAAGAAACGCTTACCCTTCTTTCCCAACCTCACGAGTAACTGTGATAACATCTCCTGCGAAAGTCTCAAGCTTATCTGCCATCATATTGATGAGATCCTGACGAGCCAAAGTCGGAGTTAGCGCTTGTTCTAAAACAGCGAAAATATGGAGTTTCGAACCTCGTAGACTCACTTTCATTTGGACCATGATAATATCATGAGCGGGAGCCGTAATCCTCTGACCAAGATCGCCTCTTATAACAGCACCGCACACTCTTGCGACGTCTGATATTTGAGCCTTAAGCAGACGGAGTTCTTCGATCGGTGACATGCCTACACGGGTGCGCCGTTAGCAAAGAAAAATATATGTTAAGTAACAGCTCACCATTCTCGAACGGAGCTGTTGCAAGTGGTCCTGGCGGTATTACTGGTGAGTGAGCCTGAGACGATGACTCCAACTCCAATACCTGTGGCTTCGCGCTTTCTGGTTGGCTGATACTTGGATTCTCGTTTCTAGAAGCCATTTGATGCGTGGATGAGCTTAATGATGTTGACATTGAAGAGTTCTCGAGCCTCAGAGGGTCTGGATTCAATACTGATTGACCACATTGTGGACATTGAACGCCTTTGGTCGGCAAAGCTGATTGATGGTCAAGGTTCGTCCCGTCAGTATTGTCGGCAAGAACACGATCGAGAGTCCTAAAAATCATAATAAATATCAAAGGCAAGAGCGCGAACTCAGTGGATCATACTTGGTGTCTTCACTTTGAGAGCTCTCGCCGTCGGTGTTGTTAGTCGATGAATCCTGATGACCATCAACTATTTTCTGTTGATCTGCGCTTAATAACTCACTTTCTGTATCTTCCACATTCTTTTCCGTAATCCCTCCAATTCCCTCAGAATTGTTTCGGTTTGCCAATCTTTCGGGCCATTATATTGAGAAACTGTTTCGATCTTCAACGGGCCGGAATTGTAAATTGATAGAAGAGCAATGAGATGAGACTTGAAGGGGTCCATAAGAAGTGAAACTCCCTGTTATTGGTAAGTCCTGGTAGTGGTAAGAGATGTGTTCCAGCTGAGCTGAGAAAGAAACCGGGTTGTCGCATTCTGTGTGATGAAGGAGGAGACAAACATGGAGCGTGCGATGTTTGATGCCGCCCAAATTCTCGCCGTTGCCTTACTCGCTCTTTCCCCCAATCATGGATCACGACCTACCCAGAGAGCTCTGGGATTGCATTACTATTGACCTGGCTGACGCAGACGTATGGAAGCTACGTGGGGTTAATCGCATCCTCCGGCAATTGGCTCTCGACCGATATTTTAAATCTAGAGCCATTTGCCTTCGTGTTGGCCACTTGAGCAAGTTGGACCATCTTCAAGCACTGAGTTGGCTTGAGTTCGTCGCAAGTTACAATGTTCAGTTACATCCGCTTATCTGAACTGCTTTGATAGGACTCCAGAGGTTGCATCCCGCGTTCGCAAACTTTGCTTTGCAGCCGGTGATTGGCGACCTCGGTCGTATCGTGTTGAAGGTCTTCCAAGGTCCACATCCTTGAAGAATGCTAAAACGACCTTGAACGCGGTGTTGGGGCTGTACGACCGTTTTCGTTGGCGCCATCTCAGCACCACCGCTCATCGTCTCCTTTCCTCTTTCAAAAATATCGATGAGATATTCGTCGAGTGTGTAAATTCATCGAGCTCCAATCTCGGGGTTACCAATAACGAATTTATTCCCCAAATACCCATACTATTGTCTGCTTTCCAATTCTACAGGACGAACATCACTACCATTTCGTTCGCAATCGGCCCTACTGAAGCCATGGTAGAACTTCTAAGATCGCTTCAGTCACTTTCATCTTTCCCGAACCTTCAACGACTTTCTTTCGAATTTCGCGGCCCAGACGCTCTTTTTCCAGCTGGAAGATATCAGAATATCCTTCTGGACTACTTACCTCCCTTCCTTAATAGTCATTCTACCACGCTCGACCTCCTTTGCCTTTCTGTTGATGATTTTTTAGGCCTAAACTTCCAGTTTGATCTCGCTTTTCTTTCACGTCTGAAGCGCATGCCCAAACTCCAGACACTTCGAATTTATTTGCCAATCAGTTTACCATCTGCTTCGGCACAACTACGTCGTTTTTTGGAGGAACACGCAGCCACTCTCCAGCATCTTACTCTGCAAGTCCAGCTGCCACAACTTCCAATCCAAGGGAGTGTACCGCTCATGTCCCTTTACACCCCGCTTCCGCACCTTCGCCACCTGGATATCAGAAAATTGGCGCCCCCAGACAGGCCATACGGACTTTTGCCTAATTTTATGGAGTACGTGGCGAGATACAGGAGCACACTCGCCACATTGACTCTTCCGCGTAACATGATCTTTCAGTACAATAAGTTCCAGTACCTAGCGGCAGCGCCTTGGCCCTGCTTGGTGTCGCTCAGGTTGAACCTACAGTCATGCCCACCTGATTTTTTCGACAGTGTGGTGGAGCGTTTCCCCACCCTGAAAGAACTCTCGCTTGCGGTATTCTTCTTCTCGGGATCACCCTCCAATGACACCGATAAGCCCAGATCCAACAACAGGCTGGTTCGTAATATTCCTCTACTTAACCTCATTCCGCTGTTAACATTCTTGACAGTTTGTTTTTCAAATGACAAACCGTTGCTATTCATCTACTTCAATACGAAGCATCGACATCACACTCGGCCCCGACCGCTTCTATTTGCTCGGCCAGCCCATAGGTGACCCAAGGTCTGAAATACCGTGTGTCGTTGCCATTTGCCATGCTTTCCCAAGTGCTAGCTTGGTAAACAACATGGCACGTCACGCATTTGAGACTCTTGTTTCATCGATCATAGCGATAAGTCCAGACACTCTCCAGGTACTGAGGTCTAGAAAGAATGATCACTGGATAGACAGCCTGTTAGTTAGCTCATGTGTACTTACCCATCCGATGATTTATTATGATCAAAGATACTGAATGATCCCTTACCGCAGTTCGACGCAGCAATAATGAGTGTATATCGAGTTAAAGACAATTTCCGACTCGGAATTCAACTTGGTCCTTTAACGAAATGTAAATTTGTATGTCAGTTGAGCTTTTGTTCACGACTTTCATCTGCTATCTCGATCAATGCCAAATCAAGCACAGATAGTTGCAGTATTACACACAATCAAATTTTACAGTATGTCGATTTGGTTCTATCTCAGCCAGCGAAAAATGAACTCAGAAGTCTGACAAGTCGGAAGCTTGCAATTATCTTCTTCGACTGCAGTTGCTTCTATGTAAGTAATTTGATGCGGCTCAAAAGTGTAGGACCGTGTTTTTGGTGTGTGGTAACGCCAAGAACCCATCAATGGATCATCACATTGATCACACGTTGTGGTGTTTTCGTTGTGGCACCCCTCGCTGAGCGCTCCCAAAGTTACCCCCTTCTCAGTCCAGCGGAGGGCAGCAGCGTGACATCTCTCCGTTTTGCCACTCTCGAATGAGCCTTGATCAGTGCGGCCCTAAACGGGCGAAGAGGAGTTTTGTCTTCACATGCACGAGCATCCAAAGTAGGCAAAATTAAAGGACCACCCCCCAAGTCAACTAATCGTGTTCGGCAGCTGTACGCTTGTAATGGTATGGTAACTCGCCATATCTTGATAGTAATCAACCGCTATAGGTCCAGCGAAGGATGTTTGAGCAGCTCCGAGTCCCCTTCATTGCTGTTACACCTCAGCCAACAGCATGGTATGCCCAATTCCCTTGTGTGCAATTCTCGAATATTAACCGGGAAACTAGAGGTTGTATGTGTTGTCAGACCGTTTGACCTCAGGACAAATCACCTTCGTCCTTCGTGTGGTTGTTCAAATCCTGTCGTATGGCGGAATTTTCCTACTTGGCCTCATCATATTGGGAAATACACCACAAATCGCTCCGTTGAAAACCCACGATACTCTGAATCGTGTTGTTGGGAAGTCCACGGCCACATCAACTACCATCCGCTGGATAAAAGACCGCTTTTTCGTCAAAAACCCTGATTCAACACCTTCAAAGCACCTTCTCATCGCTTTGGTTCTTTCTCTTTCCTACGGGCTATTCGTTGCTCTCAGTGACGCAGGTTTTCTCGGGCTACGAGCTTGCTCTGTGCCCTTCGCTCCCTTCACCGACTTCCCAGCTTCAATACGCTCGGAAGCGGACGCACGCGCCTTCAATGGCAAGATCATTTTCGAAGGTGCTGATCCGAGCCAAGTCAAGTCCCTTCGATGCAACTCAGCCGAAATCATCCCGCTCAACAATAACGGCCGCGACATAGCGCTGTCATGCACCTCTTGGGTCAACTCAACTTATAACGACCCTTCTTCCTTCCGTTCGATTAATTTGACGGATACGGAGGCGCTGACCCCACGAATGCTTGGGCCAGCCCATTCAGGGAGCTCCGACGAAACAGATTTACAAACCTACTACTTTGGCCCTCTTGGAAAGACGGCAGTCGAAGCCAAGGTCAATTCAGGAATCGCCATCGTACCTCACAACATGGGAGCTACCATGCTCCTCGGCGCCCCCAATCTCGCCAAAAGTCAATTGGTCAATCTTCCAAAGACAATGGCCATCGAGGTCTCCGTTGGATGCCTGCCTCTCGGGCTCGTTGGCATTGACGATCCAGCTGCCGTTGGCATGACCAATAAGACCGACTACTTCATTCCTGACGACATGTACAACCTTTCCCTTCGCGCCAACTTCACCGGCCCCGACTTACTTTTCGAACCGCTGTCAGCGACGGCTGCCCAGATACGTCAAGCAGCTCTCCAGGGGTACAATACATCCAACATCCAACGAAATGGTTACTTCAAAAGCGTGAACTCGACGGGGGCACTGTATTCGTGGAGCACATCCGTTCGAAACTGGTTACCAAATTACGACATGCAAGACGATATCCTTGCTGCCACAAAGCAGTGCAGTAATCTAGTACAGACAGCCTTGAATATTACGACCCCACTCGCAACTATCTGGCAAAGCTCACTACGGGCATGCTCAGCCCTCGTCTTAACCGGCTCCTCCATCGAAAATGGCCAACTTCTTAGGCGCTACTCTGCCATGGTATGCGCATCAACCACATCCTTCAAAATAGTTTCAGCAACTCTTCAAACTGACGAAGAGGGCTCTGTCACGGCAACAACCGACACCATCCCGAGCGACTTGCATGAAGTCCAAGCAGACTTTTTCGAAGCTCACTACAATGCTACCACCAATATCACATCTTTGACTGGTCATGGAAGTAATCGACGGTTCACCCTATCCGATAATCCTTCTGGACAATTGGAGCATTACATTAGCCAGTCTCTTCCAATATCATCGAGTGTTTATGGATTGGCGAGCGGGGCAGCCAGTGCGGGATACACTATTGCTCAAATCGGCGCCGCTCTACTGGATCCATCAACCGACACAACATCTTCGTCTCAATATCTCGTCAACGCGACGTTCTTTAGCTGCAGCAACTACAGCTCAGCGCATGTGACAAGGTGGGGAGGTCAGCTAGCAGCATCCTATTTTATGTCGAGCTACGCTCTCAATGGATTCGTCGCTCTGGGCCAGGAGGCTTTGACAGTACGGAGCTCGGGAGGGAGACCGGCGGTATGTTATCAATTGCCGTACTTTGCGGCCTTTGCCCCGCTTCTCGTCGCTGCTGTAGCTATAATCTTTTGGAGTTTCTACATGCTTCTGGCATCGAAGCTGCGCGGCGTGAAGGTTTGGGAGAAACGCTATGGGGGGCTGGCCCCGACACTCAACAAACACTCACCTGACGATGTTCTCGCTTGGGAAGATGCAGGAGAACACTCACAGCTTCGCCTGGCTCACGCGAATGAATCAACAGCATCTATTCCATATGAGATGACGAAGTTAGTCCCAGATAAGGCGGCCTACGCAGATTGATTTCGGGCAATGATAGCATTATAATTCATAATATCTGTGTCGCTGATTCTAATAGACTTGTTTTGTTACATTTACAGTATGTATCGTACAAAAATGTCAAACTCCCAACGTCTGCATTGTACTTGTTTACAGTACTGTGCCCAAAACTGCCATCACTGGTGACTCTGTCTCCGTTCATTCAGCGTCGTTCTGAACCCAAGCTCTCAACTATGAGTAAAGCTACTATGTAAGTGTCAAACCTGTGCCCCATTGTCTGAAACTGATTTGAGCACCTTAGCCCTTCAACGACATGTCAGTTGCGTAAAACTCCGGCCAACAAAATGATTTTTGACAAGATTCGAAGCCGGTGCATCGAGAACCGCCATAGTATCTGTTTTGCCTGCCAGAAACTCTCCAATCTTGAAATAAAATCCAAGAAGCACGCAAGACTTTGAAGAATCTCTTGGATGCGAGAGACACAATGGTATCCATTCTGAACGAACACCACGATCCGTTCTTTCACCAACTTCCACTCGAATTCACCTCGCGTATATCCCTTCACTGCCAAGCATTGAACCCAGCATGTTATACCTCCATTGAGCACTACAATGAGAAGAAAATCATCAACTCCGTCCTTTGCGTCAACCACGTTTGCAAAAACTGGCGAAATATTGCACGAGGGACCTCAAAGCTGTGGTCAATCATCTGTGCAACCATCACCCGAAGAAACTGCATGGCTTCTTTCTCATTTGCACGCGAGTGGTTAAAGCTATCTGGAGGGCTTCCGCTGTTTATTCAAATCTACGTACACGGCGAAGCTGACGAGGTTTTATCTTCTGTTGCACAAAAGATCATCGCATCAGTAACTCTCCATGCTCAACGTTGGAAAGTGCTAGATTTGGCTGTCCCAGACCATTTTTTGTCTTGGATATCAACCGCTCTATCAGGTCGGAATTTGGACATTACGAACGATGTCATCAACGAAAGGGTGTTGCGGCTTCCCGTATCTCCTCGACTGCTGACGCGTGCCGGTCCATCATTACCTACTGCTACGACATTATCTCCAGGCTCATGAATACATATGCTTGTCAACGAGCAACTATTGGCAGTCGACCAGCTCATTGAATCAATCTTGTACGTTTGACCCATGTTGTTGTCTCGTCATCGTGTGTCTCACTGCTCGATATATAGTTTGCCAGCGTGGCAATGATCCAAAATGACGCTTCAGCCCACTCTCGGTGTTGTTCATGAGGAACGACGTCGTCTACCCAACTATTCCAAGCGAAATCGCCGTCGTCTCCCATCGTCAAACGTATGTCCTCGGTCAATGCACTCCAAGAACAAAACGCCGTCTCATACTAATCTTCAGGCTTTCGAATCATATTGAAAGCAGAATAAATGAGCTTGGTCCAGCAATTCTGCCTTCGCTTTATCACAGCAAAAAAAAACACTTTAATCTTGGATCAACACGCACGGACATTGGGAGAAAACTCGAGCATTATTGATGACAAGACCGAATCTACATCTGAGGACTTGCTGGTCGGCTAGAAGCGAACGTTAGTGGCCTTTCGAGGCCTTCATTGTACAATCCGCGAGAAGTCCAGGAAGACACTCAAGGCCGCGAGGGAACGAGGAACACTGCAGATGAATGATAGATCTAAGGTAAGCTCTGAAGTCATCGCTCGATATAACGTTCCAGATCATTAATTTCTGCTGACCTTAAGGCCTCAGAGTTCTCTTCTGAAAAGAGAATTATCGGATGCGAAGTTATCACAGGTAGGGTGACTCTGTAACTGACTCATACTCTCTTCAAAGCGTGGCACTGAGGATGGGCCAGTAGGCCTTATAACGGCGACTAGCTTAAATGTTATGCGTTCGTCTTATGCCAGCTCTGCAGCCGCGTCCACCACGAGATATTTCTCTGAGCTTTCCCCTGACAATGGTTTCAATGATCTAGTCGTTCACCATGTATCCGACTCGTCAAAATCTTTGGTGTCGGGGAAACCACTGGCTTCCCATGACATCATGATCATCAGATAGCCGAGTTGCCATTCTGATCGGTCTTTAAGTCTTAGAGACTCAGCGCAGTCAAGGTTTCCTGTTTCAAAGCTCTGGTCTGAGACCAAATGCTATACACTATACCAGTGAGGTAAAGTGCTCAGACTCAAACTCTTCACTCTTGCTTCCTGTTCTCATCCTACAAACATCTCACCAAAAAGTACAACTCGACCGACTACTATCACCAATATCACCGGATCATTATCACAATGCCTTATTGTCAGTCATACAGACGCGCAGCATCATTCGGCCAAGTCTCCTCGCAAGCGCAACCAGAGCGGCCTCCTATCATCTCCCAACGCTCGCCGCACAGCTTCTCGCATGATTATAACCAACACATTGAAGAATTCTCTGAACCCTACTATACCTCGAGAGGCGAGCCTCAATCTCTCCTCCACGCCCAACACTTTGGTCCTGCGATGAATGGGAAAGCAATGGGCCCAAGGAGGATGGACAGCGCTCAGATTGTAGCTTATGAGCCTCCGACGATTCGTGCTACCAGAAGTGAGGGAATTAGGAGAACCTCCACTCTACAGATCTGCAAGGCATGTTTAGCGGCACCGGCACTCCCGAAACGAAATGAGTCGAGGACAGTCCACTTCAAAGACGAGAAACAACAGTCACCCGGGACGCGGTTCCTAACAGTGCGTTTCTTATCGATGTACTTCTTTCTATACTATCCTGATTCTTGGCTCGTAGAAGTTGCTGAGCATACGAACCCGGAACAGTTTAATCTGACAAGGATTCTCTACGATCCGTCGCCACCTTACCACATCCTCATCGGAGTCGATGACCCACACAACCCTTAATCCCGTTCTACGGCTACAACCCAAACAGCGACGGGCATATGAGATCCTAGGCTAGGAAGCGATACGAACTTCTGTGCCGTTGTTGGATAATATCTTAGATTTCATCTGAGTCAGAAATTTTCTACGGTGAAATTTGTACGATAATCTCTCCTATTTCTCAAAAAAATAAGTTCGGCTCCATCGAAATGTGACGTCTCCTAGACGATTCACTACCAGATGAGTTTTAACCCAGGACCTTGTTGGCAGATACTTATATCATAGTATGATTCGGCTAACATTTGTATGTACATATTTCCTAAAGCCTTTCCCATCACATAGTGTTCACATTGTTCAATTCTTACATGATTAAAGGGCTTGAGTAAGCTCATTATACGAGCACTGAAGACTCAGCAATGCTAAGTAATACCACTCGTAACTCAAGCGAACGAAGCAATACATGCGTCAAATTTGAGAAAAAAATTGTTTCAGTTAATATAATCATCCTGTTTCAAAGCCGCGCCAGCTTCTCTCGAAACAGGGCACGGTTCTGGAATGTAAATTGAACTTGGTCGTAATCATACCCGAGTATCAGCGCGTATCGTAGTACACCAAAGCCAATGCCTCACTATTTTATTATATTTGTCAAACAAACCTAGTGCTACAGTACAGCTTGTAAGAAGCGCCTACGGTGGCGCTGGTTGGTCGGACCTCCTTAATAATTGTTTCAGTAGAACCTCATATACAAGTGAATGTGAGTCTTTAGGAAAGAGATTTCCTTAGGTCAAAGACTCGCAATTATCGCCTTGAGTGCATATCATGGCGACAACAAAAATACTAGACTTGTATCTACAGCCGAACACAATTTCTAAATTCATGTATTATTCATCAATCTATTCGAGATATATGCAAAAAAATAAACCCATTATCAAAACACTTCCCTCCTTCCCTCTCCTTCTCTTGCCTCACTTCTCTCCTTTACTTCCCTTCCCTATCGTCAGTCTGACGCCCTCTTCGCAACTCCAACCCAATATCCTCCCAACCTCAACTTTCTCCCCCTCAACATCAAACTCAAACACCCTCAGAGCCTCGAACACCTCAAGTACAAGCACAATCGTACTCCGCCATCTCCTCTAGATCTGCAGGGACCAACGGCCGTCCGCGGAGGAGAGGAGACGTAGCGCTAGGCTCAGGCCGCTTCAGTGTATGCACCAGAAGGTGGAGGTATGCTGCGGGTGTTTGTGCGCAGGGCCTGGGAAGGAGGAGAGGAGAAAAATAACAGTTAGTTAAGAGTTTAACTGTAAGTCTGGCGTCCAGTCTTACGCATACGGACTCTTTGACCCTTTGTTTGCGCTTTGTTATTCACATGACCCGTAGTCTACTGTATCTAGGAAGTTTTCCGGTTCCCTTTTCCTTATCGTTTACCTTCGCCTACCAGTTGTACTGTTCGTTATCCCTGCCCTCCGAGGAATACACCGTGGTCCTGTCAATCCGTGTGACCGTTAGTGAACCCTATTGACGACGGGTTTCCATTAACAAAGATTCCTTGGTAGTAAGGCGCACCTGATCACAATTAGTCTTTACACACCCACATCGGTCTCACCAACAGGAACCATTCTGGCAAACCTAAACCTCCATGTCCCAAGTAATGCTACCCTCTCGTTCAGCACGAAGAGGTTCTCAAAGCGAAACATTATGGAAGTTGATACGCTGAACAGTTCACCTATTGGAAACAAAGGGGTTAGCAATGCCATAACGAACCCGGACCCATAGATTAACTATCAAAACGAAATCACATACCAAAAAATGTCTTCTGAACAATCCACGCAGTCCAACCGTTGAACTAATGATAATCACATTATCACCCGGTGCAAGGTAGATCACAATAAACCACAGACCATTGCCTGGTTTAACTGCGTCTCTGATGACGTTTTCTTGAGCCTTCTTGAGCCCCTCCGTTCTTGCCTTTTTCGTCTTTGAAGTGTTGATATTCTCCATCATTGGATACCACTGTTTCCTCCGCTGTCGCAATCGTCGCAGTTGTTGACCTCATCGAACTCGACCCTGAACCATTACTACCCTTAGCGCACGTTCATCACCCACAACCCACACCAGCACCCCATCTGAACAGCAACAGCCCCCAGGCCAATGTCTCCTCCATCTCGCGATTTTGGTCTTTGGTAGATATGGATGCGTCTGCGTGAATCATGTTTTATGGGGACCACGTGTTCCTGGTCCTCCTCACTCGCAGGCGTCAAAATCTCCGAACGAGCACCCGAAAACCAAGTCGAGGACCTTCCAAAAAAACTGTTCGAGCGTATACTCTATCACATTCACGTTTGCCAACTCTTCAAAATGACGACTTGTATGATATTTCCACATCGGCGCTAGCAATCGCTTTTGCTTAAGGGGAGCTGGTAACATTGGGATTAGCAGAGGCATTGGCAATAACCTACAAATCTGCACGTTGCAAGCCGAGTAGAGCATCCAACAAAGTGATACCATTCACTTGCTCGACTCGAGATCTGTGGACCTTTCCGAAATGGAGGGGTGTTACGTCTGCTGGGGTGACTGGCAATCTTGGTATTTAGGAGGAATCGATGCATCTGCGAGACCCAGATTTCGTAGACGCCGCGTGCGGGTAACTTTATATATGCTTTTGTTCTGACGCTGGTACTAATGCCGGTTCGTCAAAGCTCTTCTCACTGATAGGCGTAGGATCCTGCCAACCAGCATCCGACGAAGAGTCAAAGACCCTCCAAGGAACTGTTCGAGCATATACTCGATGCCATTCACGTTCAAAAATTCTTCGTGATTGACAACTTGCATGCCTCTTTCCGCATTAGCATTCGCGGTAACGGTGGTGGTGGTGATAGCAGCGGCCACAGCCTGCGAACCCGACCATCTCATAGCCTGCGAATCCGAATCCGTACATTCCACATCAAACAGAACATCCAACAAAAAAGTGAAACTCGACTCGAGAGTTCTGTACAGCCCTGAAATGGAGGGGCGTTTCGTCTGCTAGGCTGATCTAAAGAGGAGGGGATATATGCGTTAGAATCGAGTTTAAATATGTATGATATGGAGAGAAATGAAAATAGAACCTACCAAACCACTGCCTAGCCCACGTTCACCATCTCCACGTTCAATGGATCTCACACTATCTCATAATCTCCTCTCGAAGAATGCACCGAGATATGCGTGTTCCTTGAAACCTCGATATTCGGCTGTAAAAATCGAAAGGGCGTGAGCGTATGAACTGTATGCAGAGAAGAAATAACCTACCTTCGCTCAAATCGCACCCACAAATAAAACGATAATCTGGACCAGATAGGTACGGGTAACGAGCAGAGGTGTCCTCAGAGAGATGTAGTTTCGGAGAGGGAGAGCACCGATGATGTGGACCTAGAGGGGACGAGCGTGTTAGTTAGCGTGTGTGAGGGGTGAGGACGGAAAAGAGCAAAAAGAAAAGAAGATGAGGAAGACGCGAAAGAGAAAGGTGTAGTGTGAAGATAACGATAAAATCCAGGATCGGTAGGGTATCCAACAACGACATCGTCCGGTCAATGTCATATACGAAGAATAAGAGTAATTCCGGACAGTCCCCGTTCTCTACTTGTATCATGCCTAGCGCTAAACGAGGTAAGGCTGATAACGATAATGATTTTCCAAAGCTCGCGAAAGAAACACTGACTTCTTTCAACGCGAGCAGGCCATGGCGGGGTGCATGAAAGGGGGCAGTGGTTACTCGTTTCATGATTTCCGCAATGACAGTGGTGAAATTTAAATCGCCAGCGTCGCAGTAGGGCGAGAGGGACGACGCAAAGAAGGGAAGAGCCGAGTTGAAAACAAGAGCCAAAAAGCGAGACGAGACGAAATAGAAAAAAACATACATACCAAGGACCTTTCAACCGAACAACATCCAAACCCTCCTGATTCACATCAGCCTTCGTCCCCATTTTTGCTCTCTCCGTCTTATTCTTCTTCTTATACTGGATAGCAACCAACAACAGCGCTCCAATGGCTATTTGGAAGACGTGCTGACGTCCAGGCATGGATGAATTTACCTGTCGAGCGAAAGAGAGGATGGTTAGCCACTGTCACGTAGCATGGGGGAGAGAAAGACATACGACGCAGTGATACTTCCCTCTCATGTCAATCTCTTCGATATTTCTTCGTTGACTTCATCCAGTCGACGACCCAACAGTTATGGGATATAAATACCAACGGGCGCTTGTTATTTCCAGGACAAAAACAAAACATGAACCTGTACTTTGATTAGTTTTTATCTGATCTTTCATTTCATCAAAATAGCGTACCATGTCAACGATTTTCATCTGCCAAAAAAAAGTTCAAGCAGCGGGCGAGTGAGGGGTAAGGATCAGAAGAGACCATTCTTGTTTGTACATATTGCGTATCATGGACATTTCCGATCGGCAGACTCTCACCCCTAATTCGCAGTCCAACTCAGCGACAAACGCCCATTGTAAGTACGAGGTCTCTTATGACTAACTCAAGGTAATTTCTTCAAAATTTTCGCCATTAAGATAGTTCATACAATTTATGCAGGTCCCAAACAGAACCATGTCCTCATTGCCACATCTCTGGTCCTGGAAGCTCCATAATTTCTGACGAAGTTCTGGCACAATGCCTCAGACGTCGCAAGGACGTTTGCGTTGCCTGCCAGAAGTTGGCGGACGTTGAACGAAAGATTGAAGAAACTCGTCGCACTCTTGATATTCTATTGAAAGAGAAACAGGCTTTAGTGTCCACGCTGAACGATCATCACGATCTACTATCACGCCAACTTCCGGTCGAAATCGCTTCGCAAATTTTTCTACAATCTCTACTACACCAACCGGAGGATCTCATGAGAAACCGATACTACATGGAGGAACCATTCATTAAATCAGTCTTCCTACCGGGCCAGGTCTCCAAACACTGGCGAAACATTGCAGAGGGGACGCCGAAAATGTGGTCCGTGATCTCCGTCACGATTAATCGAAACAACTGTTTCGATACTGTGGCATTCACACGCGAATGGCTAGAGCTGTCTGGAGATTTTTTGCTGTATATACAGCTAAGGATTGTATGGCCCACGACAACGGTAGACAAAGTTTTTTCTTCTCTTTCGGAGAAAATCCTGGCATTGTTGATTCAGCACGCCCGCCGATGGAAGGTAATAGACTTTGATGTCCCAAACGACTTCCTCCCCTGGATATCGAACACATTGCTGAACCACCATTTGGATCGCTTAGAGCATGTTAAGTTGGATGAAACATCCGCACGTTCTCCTCACCTCCTTGCCAATGGCGTTCTCGGCCTTCAAGCGAGCCCTCATCGACTGACACTAGGGGACTTGGGGGTTCAATTGAGGCAGATTGCAATAAACATGGAGCACCTCACTCACTTCACTTCAAATTCCGCAATAGAAATGGATGAATGCATCAAACTTTTTCAAGTTGCATCTCGCCTATCGCACTGCAATTTATGGAGGGGAGTAGAAGGCCACATATCATCAGACATTTTGGTGAACTGTCCTTCTCTGCACACCCTCAATTTTGTAGAATGTTCCTCAAACTGGTGGAAGTACTTCATTTTCCCTTCGCTTGAGACACTCAGTGTCTACGACTTAAGCGATGTGTCATGGATGCGCTTGTATGATTTCCTTCAACGCACTGGATGCAAAGTCAAAAAGCTTCATGTCACTCACAATAATGACGGTTCAATGCCTGATATGCTCGATATCTTGAAGCTTACTCCAGACCTTCAACAACTCAAGCTTCTGGGTGGGGTCCTTCAAGAACCTTTTTTCTCTTTGATGGATGCAGCTGCGTCTTCAACAACCAGTTTCCTCAAGAACCTGACATCCCTTATCCTCATCCTCGACGACGAAAACTTCGATTGGACATGGTTACTGGTGTTTTTGACCACCGTGATGACTAGGCCAGAAAAGTCCCTTCGGTATTTCAAATTTGTATACCCATCAGGCCTCTCCCTCGAAGTAAGATTCGAGGGAGGTACCCTTCACAACAGAAGGACATTCAAACTCCTGCTATGCGTTTTGGAAGATGTGGAGTTGGAGTTAGTTGACGGCACAAATACAGACCTGGTAAAGCTCTTGCGTCATTGTCATAATATATAGTTGGTGTATGTGATATACCTAATAAGTTTACGGTGTATATGTCTTCTTGCAAGCAAACCTCGACTGCTTCTTTCGCGATAGGCTCAACGGATTTCACCCTTTAGCTACATTTCGTCTGACTTGGTCTCGTGAACAGTGAATATTTTTTTTTGAACACTTGATTTCCATTTCTAATTGGTACTATCTGGCTAAAGGCCGCAAAATTTTCACGACAAGAGCTAAACCGTCGTCCATCTACAATGAGGCTGATCAAAAGATTCTCACCCCTGACGTGGCCTACGTCGGACGTCCGACCTCGTGCGATGGGCGTCTGTTCTCGTTTGTTGCTGATTCTTTCATGAACAACTCAAGGTAACATTCTTTAAACTGTCCACTCGTACGATAAATAATATAACCTCTACAGGTCCCAAACAGAGCCATGTCCTTACTGTCACATTTCGGCTCCTGGAAATTCCAGAATTTGTGACGCCGTATCGACTCGCTGCTTGAAAAACCGCAAGGACGCTTGCGTGGGCTGCCAGAAATTGCAGGATGTAGAAAAAAAGATTGAAGAAGCCCGTCGTGCTCTCAATGATCTCTTGAAGGAAAAGGAGACATTGGCGTCCACGTTGAACGAGCATCACGATCCATTGTCGCAGCAACTTCCAGTAGAGGTCACCTCGCGAATTTTTCTGCATTGTCAAACAACCAACCCTGAAGCATATACATCCGAAGTGTGTCACAGCGAAAAAGCGCTTCTTAAATCTGTCTTCCTACTTGGCCATGTCTGCACACAATGGCGAAAACAAGCAAGAGGAACACCAAAACTTTGGTCTACCATCTGTATGACGATCACCCAAAGCAACTGCGTAAACTCCGTGGTGTTCATGCACGAATGGTTGAAACTTTCAGGCGGGCATCCGCTGTTTGTGCAGCTATCGATAAAAGGCGATGCAGACCAACTCATTTTCCCAGTCTCTCGCAAAGTCATTATGTCATTGGTGCAACATGCTCACCGTTGGGAGGTGTTAGACTTGACTATTCCAGAGCGTCTCGTTCCCTGGTTATCCGACACAATGGCAAATCGACCCACCGAACGTCTGGAACATGTTAAGCTCAGCATAACCGACATGAGCGCTGCAAAGCCAGTCTTACGCTTCGAGGCGTCTCCTCGTCTGCTGACGCTAGCGTTTGCCCGGTTCAGCCAAGTTTTTGTTAACAAAACATCCCTCACCCATTTTGTCTCATCTGGCGCTCTGAAGACGAGTGAAACCATTGATCTTTTCCAGAGCGCACCTTGCTTATCGTTCTGCAACCTGTCTATGGTTTTAAGAGGAGCCACCTCAGACATTATGGTGAACTCTTCTTCTTTGCAAACTCTCATTATTTTGGAGTTTGAGGGGCGGTGGTGGAATAGCTTCACGTTCCCTTCTCTCCACAATCTTCACGCCATAATCCCAAATGATGTAGGTTCTTGGATACACCTACACGCCCTTCTTCGACGCTCCGGATGTCAACTCAAAGATCTTATGATTGATGATGATGCCATGTCACAGGTTGATGTAGTGGAGATCATCAAGCTTACACCTAACCTACTCCGGCTCACACTTAGGGGGGTTCTTATCGAAGAACCGATGTTTTCTATGATGGATGAAGCTGCTACACAGACCACGTCCAATTTTCTTCCCAACCTCGTCTTGTTTGGCTGCACAACCGTCAACAAAATCTTTGATTGGACATGGTTACTTGTTTTTTTAACCACCATGATGACCAGACAAGAGCGATCACTCCAATCTGTCAGACTTGGATACCTGGACGAGCTCTCTGACGATCCGAAAGCCGGTACACTTAAAGATAAGACATTCAAACTTATTTTGGATATCCTCGAAGCTGTGCACTTTGAGGTTTTTGGCGGCCAGGATGTCAACATACTAGAGTCGCTGTGTAGGGTTCATAATTTGTAGGAGTCTCGTCGAGTTTGATGTAATATTTGATTGATATGGCAGGTAGAATTGGTGCAGTGATCAAGACTAAGAAATTGTTTCTGGGTCTCTTCATCATCAGCACGGCCTAGCTACTTTTATTCAGTAAGCGTTGAGCATGCCGGAACAACAACATATGGTTTTCCTAGACGCAGGAAAACCGTCTTCGTCTGCGTCGCCTTCTAGAGACAATTATATGAATAGCGCAAGCCCTCCCGATATTTCAACCATTTGCTTACATCAGCGCGAAATAATTATATGCAGAAAGTAAAAACCAACTGTCAAAACCCTTATGTATCTTGGCCGCCGTCCCTATCATCACTCTGACGCCCTGTTCCCAACCCAGGCTCAAAATCCCTCGGAGCCTCAAAAACAACTCAATCGTACTTCCTAAACTAAAGCCTCATATCTCCTCTGCACCTTGAGGTGAGTCGTTTGCGGAGGAGAGGAGACGCAGCGCTGCAGGTTCATGCTGCTTCGGTGTATGTCACCGTGTATCTACCAGGAGGTAGAGGTATACTGCGCATATTTGTGCATAGGGCCTGCGTGGATAGGGAGGGGAGAAGGGAGCAAGTTAAAAAAAATTGACGAAGAGTTCTTAGTGGTAAGGCATACCTGATCGAGATTAATCTTTACTCTCCACATTCATCGCTCCAACAGAAACTATCCCAAAAAAAAAAAACCACACTCTATCTCCCAAGTAACACTACCCTCTCGTGCAGCACAAAGAGGTTCTCAAACTATTTCGCTACGGACGGGGATACACCGAACAGTTTGACTAGAATAACGATAACGAGAAGGTTCGATGTCAGAAAACTGGTCAAGAAAGAAACATAACGAGAAAGCGACAACATACCAACGAAACAGTCTCCTCTTCTCGACAATCCAAGACGTCAAACCATTAAATAATTACATTATCACCCGGCGCGAAGTACTGGGAAGATCCAGTAGAAAAACAGAGCGTTGCCTGGTTCAACTGCATCTCCAGATGAAGCAGGCCGCTGTGTCTGTGATGGCGTTTTCTTGAGGCTTCTTGAGGCTCTCCGTTCTTGCCTTCCTTGTCTTTGAAGTGGTGATATTCGCCGTCTTTGGGTTGGCGGTCTTCAACAACAGTTCCCTCCGTCGTCACAGTAGCTGCAGCTGTTCACCCTCATCAAATTCGACCCCGAACTTCTACTACCCATCTTTTTCAAGCCACGTTCGCCACCAACACCAACACTCCGTCTGAACAGTAACGGCCGCGTCGTGCACCCGGGCCAACGTCACTTCAAATGCACGATCTTAGATGTTGAGGTGGAATTGACACGTCCGTGCTGGGTTCTTCGACAACAGGAGCTGTTCCTCCATCCCATTCACATTTGCGAATTCTTCAAAATTGACGACTTGCATGCCCCTTTCGGTGTTAGCGTTGGCATTGGGGGTAGTGTGAGCAATTGCTTTTGCTTCAGGGGAGTCAGAACAGCCAGCATCAAATCGTTCCACGCCGAGTAGAGCATCCATTAACTTGCTTGACTCGGAGATCTGTGAACCTTTCCGAAATGGAGGAGTGTTCCAACTGCTGGGCTGAACTCGCGATTCTTGGTCTTGAGAGATATAGATGCCCCTGTGCGTGAACCAACGGGAACCGCGTGACTTTGTCCCTATGCTTGAGTTCGAGCTTGATCCTGGCGTTGAGTGGCGTCGAGGCTTGTAGGCGTCAAAACAGCACCCGTACCCGAAGACGACCCTCCAAGGGCTGTTCGAGTGTATACTTGATCCCATTCTTTTGCAAACTTTTCATGATCTACAACTTGTGCACCTCCTTCTGCATTGGCGCTCGCCGTAGCGGTGATGTTGGCAATCGCGTTGGCAATCTCACGTTCCTGTGAATCCGTACGCGCCATAGCTTGCGAATCCAAATCCGTAAGTTCCACAATCAACAAAGTATCCAACGAATACATGTTCTTTTTAACTTGCAACTGGCTCAACTCAAGATCCTGGGACGCTTACAAAAAGGAGGACTGTTCCGTCTGCTGGGCTGACCTTCGGAGGAAGAGTCGGGATGTATCCGCATCAGAATCGAGGAAGAAGCGTGTGTGAGTGCGGGTAACTTTGTCCTTGGGCTTGGGTTTGTGTTTCATTTGATCCCAAGGCGTTGTCAAAACTTCCAAACCAGAATACGAAGTGTCGTCTTAATATTCGCATTGGCATTGGGCGGCATTGACCTTGGAGGCACGTTGGCGGTAGTCTGCGAATCCATATGTTCCACTCCAAGTAGTGCCTCCAACGAATCAGTAATTCCTTTAACTTGCTGGGTTGACCTGAAGAGGAAGTAGGGTAATGCGTCAGAATTGCGATGTATGCGATTCTGGAAGAATTTCAAAGAACGTACCAAACACTCTCGAATCCATGTCCACTTTCTCTACCTTCAATAGGTTGAACACCATCTCTCTGTCGAAGAAAGCACCCAGCAAAGCGTGTTTTCTGGTTCGGCTGTAAAATTTGAAAGGGCGTCAGCATTTGGACTGTATGCAGAGAATAAACAGCATACCTTCACCCAAATCACATCCAAAAAGTTGAGGTATCCCCAGAGATCAGACGTATTGCGAGTGCGACGAGGATCTGGACATAGAGAGGGAGGGGTGTTAGCGAGTTGAACGTTAGGTGGCCAGAGAAAAGAGGAGACGGGGAGAAGGAAGTGAAGAAAGACGTAGACGAAGAGTGAATCCGGGAACGGGAAGTGGGGGAATAAGGCATGAAAAAGGAGAGGCAAAGGGAGAAGTTACAAACGAAAGATAATCAATAGTGTGGGGAGCTTGACCTGCCCTTGTCTTCCACCAATCCCCAGTCGAGTACGCCCTCCCAACTGTCTTGCTCTTCACACTCTTAGTGACTCTAATCAACCCCCGGGTGTCATTCGTACCACTAACCCAACACCGCGCAAAAGCATCTGTGGCGCTCCCGCATGAGGCATTCACGACGCGCGAGGCGAGGTGTAGGGGTTTGCAGGATTTGGTGAGGAGTATTGTTTTGACAAGTACATGCGTCTTTGTGTTCGAGTTGGGGTCATGTAGCGAGGGCGGGTATGATTGATGAAGAGGATGAGGGTCGCATGAAGAGAGGGTGGAGTATGAGTTCGGCTTCTGGCACGACCTGTCATCAACAAATCCCGAAATCTGGTACCTATATTGAGTGATCTTCGACCTCAAAGCCCGTCGTTTGTTAGTCGACAGGAGGTTCAGGACACTGTCGGTCCCGGGTTTATTGCATCAAGTTCAATGGTATTGTTGGATCTAAGTACTCTGAAGTGTGGACCCTCGCTGTTCTCTTTAACTGCTGTTCCGCCGACCCACCCTCCGCCCTCACAGTCGTTGTGTCGTGACTCTTGGCCCAGAACCACTACCTTCCGCCTCATTAACCTACATCAACACCAGCACCCATTTGAACACCAAACAGCCGCATCATGCACCAACGTCTCCCCCAACTCCAACACGGTCTTTTGGAGGAATCGATCTGTCTGTGCCGGTGCGGGATCCGAATTTTGTGGAGACGGCGTGTGCATGCCCCTGTTATCCTTGACGCCGGTTAACTTGTTGTTGACGAACAAGAGGTTTGTGGGTGTGGGTGCGGGTGACTCTGTCCATGTCTTTGTCCTTGGGGCTTGGACTTGAGTTCGATGTCGATCCTGAAGCGTCGTCAAAACCCCCTAACCAGCACCAGCACCCGAAGTGTCCTGATCCGAATCGCATTCGTCTTTGATATCGGTATTGGAGGTGACAGTAGCGCTGGCGATAGCCGGAGAATCCGTGTGTTCCACTCCAAGTAGCGCATCCAATGAATATGTAATGTCCTTCACTTAGTCGACTTGAGATCCTTGAACCATTCCGACCGGGCTGATCTGCAGATGAAGGGAGGGCATATACGTTAGAATCGAGATGTATGTGTTCAGGAAGAAGAATTGCAAAGAACGTACCAAAACACTTCCCAATCCATGTTCACAACTTCCATGTTCAATAGGTAACTCCATCTCTCAGTCTCTCTTCGAAAAATGCGTCTTGAGAAAGATGTGTATTTTCGTAGATCTTGAGGTCCAGCTACGAGATCTGAAGAGGATTTGTCAGTCAGTCCCAATTCATGAACGGTTCAAACTCGGAATTAAAAAGAAAAGAAAAAAGAAAAGGCTCGATGACTCAAGCTGAGTCGTGATCTACATGTCCTCTACCCGAAAATCCCTCAAAACCTGGAAGAAAACAAAGCGCTAACCTTCACCTAATCCATACAGTCTGAGCCAGATTGGTACGGCTAACAAGTGGATGTATCCCTAGAGACGAGATATTATTAGGGCGGAGAGGATGTGAACCTAGAGAGGGGGCGGATGGTTAGTTGGGTGTGTAAAAGGCGGATGAGGAGAGAAGCAGAAGGGGAGACGAAGACAAGGAAGAAGGAAGGAAGAAGAATGTAAAGAACGGTAGAACATCCGACATCAACATTGACATCGACCGGTCGATACCACATACACGTAGTTGGTAATGAATACTAATGATAGCCGAACCTGAAAAGCAAGAAAACAATCAGGATCGCGTATGTAACTCTCATGAAATTGCGAGTTGTTTGTGGCGAAGACATTAACGCAAGCATATATGTTACTGTGCCGCGTGAACTAGGATAATAAGGTGGGGCTACCCAAGATCGCATAGGTGGGAGGAGAAGCGGTTGGCAGAGGGCAGAGTGAGCAGAGTAGCACGAAAAGGGAGGCAGAGGCAGATGGAGAAGGTACTACGAAAGATAAAGTAGAAAGCTCGAATGAAAGTTGCGTGAAAGTCAAAGTCGGATCGAAGAAAAGAATGGAACATTGACGGCTCGTAAAAGAGGCATTGATTTCTTCCAAAAAGAGAATCCAATGGCGGGGTGTATGAAAGTGGGCGATTGCTACACGTTTCCACAATAGCAGTGGTAGATTGTAGTCACGAGCATCGCGGTTGGGCGAGAAAGACGACACCACCTAACATCAGCAAACCTTGGGGCTGCTAGCAGCTGCTATATATTGCTATTTAGAGCCATAGTCGCATAGCATGGGTCCCCCTTTAGGTAGACAAAAGGAAAGCTATACAGCCTACTTAAGAATGCTATGTGGCCCTAGATAGTGCGACATAGCATCCCAATGGTCTCTATAGCACAACTTAGCAATGCCTCTAGCCTCCTTAGCGCAAAATATCATTATGCCTAACCTCAATAGCAACCTACAGTATTTCACTTACCATCTGTATCATCCACTAAACTCAATGTAGCACTTCGAAGTTCTCAATTGCCAACTATATAGTGTTATCCAGAGGACTGTCAAAGTTATACAGTGTTATCCAGAGGACTGTCAAAATTATACAGCACTATTCCGATGGCTGTTGAATCTATATAATGCTATTCAGACGGCAGTTGAACCTAAGCAGCCAGCTATAGTTTATACGGCCAGCCAATGACATCCATACGCTTAGACACTGAAATGGACCAAAATCTATTTTTGTAGGCGTTGGGATTTCCTTTTAAATGCAGAATAGATGATATATTCATATTACGCATACGATGCACAATCTGGGTCTACCCTACATTAGAAGTTGGGAGCCAGATACTAGCTACTATAGGTATGAAGCAAAAAGCAGAAAGCATAAGAAAATATTAATCGGAAACATCAATGGTTAAAATAGCGTCGTTGACCTCTTCTTTGGCGTATTTAGCCCTGGGTAGCAAGAGTAAGTACTTGAATGCCCGGCAAACTAACCACATACCAGCCAGCACTTGCCCACTGTCGTCTACATTCTTTCCATTTGGCTTGACGATGAGGCTTGCTGTTGATGACTTCCATCATTTGCAGGGTCATTTGATAGACTTTCAGGTAGTCATTGGCTGTAAAATCCACTTGCTTTTGTTCGCCCGATTTGTATTCATCCAAAGCACAACGTATCTATTGAGAATTATCAGTGTTAAGGTTAATGCAAGAAAAAAACTGGCGTCCTACAGCTGTTGTAACAAGCGCCACAGCACGTTCAGGGATTATGTCCTTGAAGTTGTCGGGGTAGTGGTGAGCAAGCCCATGGTGCTCCTTGGAATAAAAGAACTTGATGCATAAGTCTCGAATGCATGGGTGCATGAAATTGTTCGCTCTCCCCTGGGATGATTGTTAGTATGGGTAAAACGATAAACAGAAAGACAGACTTGTTCGTCGACACCGTCTTTGTGGAACATGGATTGCATCCCAACAAGCTTCTCCACCTTGGCTGCGATGTCAGCAAGATGACCTTGCTGGTTGTTGAAGAATTTAGTAGTTTTGAGGTCGTCTGCATAGTATCTCACAACATGGTCGGAGGCCATCTTCTTGAGCTTTCCGCGATATGTTGTCCCTTTGGCAAAAACCTCCAAAACAGTATCAGCTGTATGTCGAAATTTTGATTGAGGAAACTTACAATCCCATCCATTGTACGAGTCTGCTGATACCCTACATAAGTTGGTGAGATATGTACTGGAAAATAACACGAAGGGGGTTTACCTTCTTCGAGGACTAAGCCCTTATCCTTAAACTCGGCAATGATAAAAGCGAGGCACTGAGATGCTAAGCTGAGATCAGCTTCTTTGGTTGGGAAAGCAGTTTCAAGAGCGATGATCTTTTGAAAGAAAATCTTGCTGTCGCCAATAGCCGCCTTCCACATGTCGGGATAGTAATTCAGATTCTTGGGGTTTGGACCATTACTAGGCTTAGAGTTCCTAGTGGCGCGGACACGTTGCTGAACTCCTTCGCCCTCATCCGAATCAACCTCAATGCTGCTATCACGAGCATTGTTTGCTCTAGCTTGGCGAAGTTGTTTCTGGGCGGCTGCAAGTAGACGCTCCTCGCTGGGCGGCTTAGTAGCACGGTTGCGACGACGGTGCTCTTCTATGACATCCTGAAATATTTGTTAGCGTGTGTAAGGCTAAGATAGTACGACTAACCCTTGAGGGGGTGGCATCACGCAGACTTTCCTGTGGTCTTGAAAGAATGGCAAGAGCTTGCCGCTCATCCTCTGATGGAGATTGTTCATCTATTTCTAGATATAGGGTAAGTTGAAACGTACAGCAATACAGGAATGAACCGACCATGGGGTTGTAGCAAGGGGGTGTTTGCTTGAAGTGGCCCATCATCAAGATCAGCCATGTTGTCTAAAATATTATCGTACGTGTGAGGCAGCATATAGGGTGATTGTCACTGACCTCCAACATCTCGCTGAGAGGCGACAATCTCACTCTCATCCTCTAAGAAACTGTGAGTAACGCCTGGAGCAAAGGAAGTCTGATACACGTACCTGTTGCAGAATACTCATCACCAGCTGCTTGGCCTTCGTCATCACCTGCTTCTTCATCACCTGCCGGATCGTCTTTGTCTTTGTCTTTGGTCTCACTATCTTCTTCTCCAAATGTTCCTGGGTTAACAGAAGGAAGCATGAGATCTGTTTTACCAGATACCAGAAGAGCATCCTGCTCAAGGTTGAAGCTAGGTATATCCGCCCCAGCACCTTGGTCTTGATTGGCCAAGCCGCCAAAGAAATTGTCGTAGTGCTGTTGGCCTTCAAACCCAGAGGCGTCATTCATATTGAAAGATAAACCAGTGGAATGCTCATTAAAAAATCCATTTGCAGAGGGACCTTGGTGTTCGTTGACGTTGAATGCAGTAGAAGTGGGATAGTAATGCGGCGTGTAATGAGAGACCATGGCATTTGGCATTGGTGCTGAAGACGATTGCTGAGAAAGACCATTATCGACCGGTTGCATATGATTAGGAGACATCTGAGTAGTTGTGTTCGGCAGAGCTGTTTATCGGTTGTGTTAAGGATATTCTGGGTGTTTAACGAGTGGGCTTACCTCTGTTTGCCAACCCTTGAGTATTAGACTCCGAGCTCATGGCATGAATTGAATTGAATTGACCTCCTAGAGGCTCGACATTAGTAGGTACCGGTGCACCCATGAGAGACGAATCAAAAATGGAAGGCGGTGCTGTAGCTGCCTGCCCTCCAGAGGCCTGATGAGCAGAAAAAAGTCAGTATTGCTGATGTTATTATAAGCAGACATCTTACAAACCTTATTCCTCTGTTTCTTCTTGGGGGGTGCCATAGGGTTCTCTGTCGTATTTGTTGGGACTCCAGAAGTGAGTGTGCTGGTCACTTCGGCAGGTTCTCGAGGGTTACGTTTGCGTTTTCTAGCAGAAAGGTCCTCGTCGGAGCCTGACTTCTCATGCTGGATAAGCATGGCCATATTCTTACCAGCTCCCGCACAAACTGGTCGCATACTTGCTGTTGCGGGAGCGGCCGGCAGGAGGTTCTCTAAAAGAAAAGTCAATGATCAACACAACATATAAGGGAGTAGAAAATCGCTTTTTCAACCTTTATCAGTAGCTCCTTTTGTCTTTGACTGGCCTCTCTGACGTTCTGGAAGAGAAAAAATAAGTTAGAAAAGCGCGAACATAGTGGAAAAACATTTACGAGAAGTATTGGCGTTGGTTTGGGCAGGTCTGTGCTCAGCAGCATTGGGTATATCAGTTACGGGTTTGGAATGCACAGGCATGAGCGTTGGTTCAAGTTTAAGCTGTGTAAAAAGTGGTTCAAAGGGAGAAAAAAAATCGAGGATATAAAAGCAAGAAAAGATGGACGTGGGAGGCTTGGTTGATTTTAAAGGTCTTGAGGATCCTCTTCATTCTTCATGCCGAAATCCCAAGTTCCGGTCCCTGGAGACGCCCTGGAGATGCCAATAGTGGAGTACAGGGTTAATCGGGATCCCACTTGAGGCATAAGGATTTGTATCTGACGCATTCATTGCTGGAAGTAAGACTACATATGCATGTGCAGGCAGTGTACATCTGAGGACGAAGAACAGGCGTTGAAAGTGACACTAGCCCATTATTCATCCTTCAATCCAACGTCGCACTCAAAAATTGATCATCGTCGGATTGGATAGTGTGTGTATCTACATATCCAGGCAGGAATGAGACAAATAGTTTGGAGAAGGGGTTAACACTCACAACTGGTGGCTTCAACCTCATCAGATATCCGAGGGGGCTTCAGACCTGATTTCTTGATCAGGTAATATAGTTCACCAATGAAATGGTTGGCGTCGTCAAGAGCATCTTCTGTTTTCTGTATTGACTGAAGGATGATTTCAAGCTCAAGAAGCTTGTCCGTTTTGAGGCGTTGGTAGCTGGCTTTGGTATTCTTGGCTGCTGCCCATAAGATACGGGCCTCTTCGTCTGATTTGAACTTATGAGGACATCTCTGAAGCAATATGCATCACAAGGAGGCTGAAGGATACATTTGTATAACTTACTTTACGTAGCACATTGACTGCCCCATCTGAGATAGAACTGGTCACAGAACTTTGAGAGAGGGTAGGAGAATGGCGACCAGGGGAGCAACTGGTCGACATAATTGGTATTGATATATGGTTATCTACAGCAACTCAGTTTTAAGCAGATAATATAATAGAGGTCATAGTTCTTACAGTTTCAGATAAATAGATACAGATCAGTGGAAAAGCAATAGCAGGAATCTGAGGTCGTGGAAGCAAGAGGTGCTTTGCTGAGTCCTGACAGTGAAACACTGTCAATGGGAGATCACATGATTGACAACGATTGTAATGATCGATTGATATTGTTATATTCAAGTTGCTACTACAAACCAGCATCGCGATCCACGAACACTACGCATGGTATGTTTTATATAGAAAGTTAGGAAAATATTGTACTGGAGTAGCGGCAGGAAGTTCTTGCCCAAATTGGTTGCCAAGCCTTGCAATGGGCAAATATCTGATATTTGCCCATTGCAAGGCTTGGCGTGGGTAACATATATTTACGCTCCAATTACCGGACACACGCTGGAAAGTGTTGAGAGTCATTTGTATGGCCGGTTCACCGACGAATTGAGCAGCAAGAGTTCCGCACATCTCGCCGGGGTGGGCGACCAATTGATTGAACTTGGTCTTGATTTCGCCAACAACCCAATCAAAGGCTTCCTTTGTCGGATGAAGTTTCTCCAACACTCGCCTTGTCGCCGGAGTGGCACGAGTATGCGTTCGGAAGTTCAGTGTAGCATTATCTTGGGTCTCTTGACTAAGTGGTTCATCACCACGGACAACAACCAAACATTTCCTAACTTGTCGGCCTTGTCGACGATGTTCGCAGGCTCCAAATCTGAAGGCTTTTGGCGGTTGATATGGAAGATTTGGATTGCATTTTGAAGGATGCAGCGAAGGCTGACAGGGAGGTAATGAAGTTGATTGGTGGAGACGCGAGGGAAATGAAATCTTGCAAAAGCCGAGGATCCCCAACAAGTTGACCGAACTCTTTGTCAAGCTTAACTTGTTGATCAAGGGGGCTGTCGTCAACGCTGAGTTGGAGAACACCAGGAAGGGAGCCACCAGCGGTATCTGTGACTTCCACTTGGTAGTTGTCCTTAAACTTGTGGTCATTGAGGCCGAATGTTTCGATTTTGGCCTTCTGGATGAAAGTACCGTCTATGCCGCCTTCTCCACAAACCCATTGAACCAAATCTCCCTAAGAGTTGCAAACTGTTCCGTCGTAAAAAATTATAACGTCTTCGAGAGCCTCCACGACTCTTGAATAGGCATGCCGGGGGACGCTTTCAAACGATTATGAGTGGCATCATCGATAATCTTTGCAACGTCCCCCTTTTGAGCGGCCCTGGTCTGAGTAATGAAGGACATTGCCTTCTGGTCAGCAATTATGTCGCCGATTCCGATGCTGAAGCTGTTGTGGAAGAGCTAGTAGTTGACGACCATTTGAAGCCCTGTAAACAGTTGACGTGTGGCTTGGGGTTCTTTCTCGGAGAATACGACGTGGATGAGTCTTCCTTGCGATGCTCCAATGGTCTTCTTCTCAATATTACCAAAGATAAGCTCCCCGTTTTCGATAAGCGCACCATCATCAAAGAGAGGACTTGATGGTTTCGGGTCAAGTGAATGGGAGATGCTTATGCCACGGGAAATCGCCGTACTAAGAACCTGCTTGCCTGTCCAGAGGTTCTGGCTTGATGGCGGCAAGGGTCGGAATCGTACCATCCAATTCCGGGACCCAAAGAAGAATGGTTTAGACTTGATTCCAGTTGAGGAAACAGTCCCGCAACGTGAATTTTTGGACGCCACAGAGTATGTCTCGCAACCCAAGCGATCTGACTGAGTTCTGCCCGAGTCTCTTTGCTTTGAAGAATGCCGAGGTCAAAGATGGTCAGGAATAGTATTGGAACTTCGTACAACTGGCTTACTGCATGTTCATTTCATCACCATCGAAGTCGGCATTGTAAGGTGGCGTTCTGCCATAAATCTTAAGCAAGCCGTAAATCATGGGCTCTGCTTGCTACTTGCACAGATAGATTCAAGTGAAACGCTGCTAACAATTATATTAGTATAAGATATAAGATGCCGACGACAAGACTCACTTGAATATGGTATAAGGCACACTCGATGACAGAGCATACTCATCTTGTGCAATGAAGGCAGTCAGAACCACACAAAGCTGGAGATGCTATTAATTATCCTGACACTTTCGTGATGTATAAAAGACTTACCCTCCGTCCTTTGTATGCCTTGACAATTTGCCCATATTGCAAGAAAGCGTCCGCACGTTTGTTGTAACGAAAGTCACTAGGCTCGCTTGTATCTCAGACAACATATCTACCACAAGGTAGGTTGTTACACTGTTTCTAACCAGCTCTTGAAGATATGTGATATTGAAAGAGGTCACTGACGTGGAATGAATGGTTATTTTCGATTTACACTTGCAAGAAACACAATTGCATACCTTGTTCAGGATACGTCAAGCCCATTGCGATACTCTTCGGTACTCCAACATCGTCCAATTCCAGATTGGGATCGCCGGTAATGACGGTACGCGCTGAGAAATTCATACGCTTGCCCATCAAGTTTCTTCCCTTCTTTGCCCTTTAGGCGAGCACAAATTGCTTTGACAAGCCGACCAGACTTCTGAAGCGCCTGGGGAATATCGGCGATGTTGTTATCCATATACGTTGCCACATGAAACTGCAACAGCAGTCAGAAGATTATTCTGAGATTGGTAAAAGGATCAATTACCTGGACGAGCGGTTAAAACTTGGCAACGAGGCGCTCCCTCTCGCAGCGCCGTACATTCGCGGAAGCTTTGTTGATGTCACCCAACTTGTAGGTTGAATCATCCTCACTTTGCATGGAGCCGCTATCAATGGCGATACTGGGGCGAAAAGGCGGTGGGACAGGCATAACATTGAGGGTCATCCGCTCTGGCTTGTGTATTCCCCGGCCGCGCGTATTCCTTGGCCACGTGTATTCCTTGAAGAGTCTAAGTAGTTGAAGGTCATGGACATCCTTCCATCCTTCTTGGTGAGTGTTCTCCGATCTTGAAAGGTGGTGTATGAAGGAATATCAAATTTCGAAAGTGGGTTGAACTAAAATCAAATCAAGAATTCAAGTTAGCACGATATTAGAAAAGCATCGAAATAATCAAGACAAGCAAAGAGGACAAACATACCTTGTCACTCCACAGACTTGAAGTCCCCATATCTGATGCGGCCCAAACTCCCGTATCATGGTTTGCATTCTTATAAAACCCAGGTTCCGAGATCAAGCGATCTCACTGGCAATTCCATATTCTCCGAACCGTTTCGTAGGCGTCTTGTGTGGTGATGTCTCAAAGTGCCAAGAGGCCATCTCACGATGCGGATATGAGGTCGTCTTGAAGTCATTGGGCTTTCGGGGTGGCAAGCGAGACACGGGTGACTTCGTTGGCAAGGGTGTTTGGTTGATTAGCCGTAGAGTTGACGGTGAGTTTGAGATTGAGCATCCTGCCTTGGACATGGTCGTTAACCTGTTTACCGAGGCGACCTAATTGGTCGATGGCTTCGTAACTTCAGAGGTGGACCGCACTTGATCCATCAAGTTGGAAGCCATATTCTGTTCGGTCGTTATCAGCAACGTCTTTCTCGGTTGTACATACATTTACATTCCCCGTCAAATCAGCCCCCACTTACTATGAATTTGTCCCTAATTCGAGGTGTTTATCGACAAGCTCTGATGGCTCCATTATGCAGGATAGGCAATGCTAAACCTCTGCAATCGTAAGTACACCGCAATGAAGGATTTTGTTTAAATAGGTTTGGTGCGAATGGTTGTGTGGACTAAGTCGGAAAGATGAGAGACGAATAGTAAGAGAGCTGGCATAAATCAGGAAAGCCTCTGCGTGGATGGGTCTTGAGTGAGGAGTGCAGAACAAGTTGGGCAAGGTGAGATCTATTCGCAATGGATCGAGAGCACCCAATTTTTCGGAGGTCAAATCAATGCTGGCACTCCGGCATAACACTGCCGATGTTTTATTATTCCCGCGATTGATCAGCAGCCAAGAGATTGCATTGTATCTAATTGAATCACTAGCCCCTAATTAATCTTCATCCTCTTCATCGTCTCATTCAGCGCGAGATCATCATCTCCGTCTTCCGCAGGAATGCTTGCAAGTGGTGTTGTCCAGAGAGCATGGAATTTTGTACAAAGTAATTGTTGTATTGAAGTCTGCTCAGAGCGTAGGCTTCCAGGCCCCCTTAAAGAGCTGCTGAAATATCCGTTCGGCAATCCTTCCTTTCCTCTCACCAAGCGGCTTTCCAATCCAGAAATTCGATACAGCGTCTCATCTCCTCTCTTAATATTCCTACCTCCTCTTTTCTGTGATGTACCCTTGCCCTACTGCGCGCGCCCACTCCGAACGAGAATCTCATTTTCACGTTCATCGCTCTGTTCGCCGGTCCCATTGGTGCCGTCGTTTACAATGATGGCGGTATTCATCCAAATCCATGACAGTGCCCTACGTGTCTCTCCAGTGCCTTCGCAACGGTCTCGGGGTGCATTGTACATCATCTCGTCATCTTCGTTACTATCTTTGTCTTGTCCAGCGTCGTCGTCGTCCTGGTTGAGTGGGGGAATGACACCGTCCTCCCATATTCCCTTCCTACCCTTCCGCACTTTCTTCTGCGGATCTGCATAGCTGCAAACGTCGGCATCCAAACGAGGCCGTAAGGTTTTTTTTTCCAAATTCCGCTTCTGGAGAGTGTAAGCATTGCTGCGCGCGATACTCGATATTTCGAAACATAACCCAGCGCTCTTTTATGAACGCGATCGATGACCGATCGAGATCTGATGCTCGGGCCTTGACCTCGTACATTCTGATTTTTGAAGAGATCATAAAGGTTTTGATCCGGAGTGTGTGTCGTAGTCCGTCCGATGCATCGTTGCACTGAGCGACGCGTAGAGTGGCTTTGGGATCTGGGAGATTGTCGGTACAGGCGCGGTGGCGACGATTGGACGGAATTGCAGAAGGGAGCCAAAATGGAACGTCTTCGGGGTTGGGATTCGAGTCCCAGGACATTGTTGGGTTGGGTGAGTCGGTACGGCCTCCTACTAGTTTCAATGCGTGAAGAATGGATATATTTGAGATGACCCAGAAGCGGCTTTGGATACGCCAGTGTGTAGGACATAGAAACATATCCCCAAGTTCTATCGCAATGCGTTTCGGTCCAGGTAGTACCATCCCTAAGTTGTCGATTTGCTTCACTTTCTTAACCGATTCCGCCTGATAGGAATGGCTGATGCCACCAGCCCGCCCTGTGCGATGAATGCAAGGATTAGAAACACGATAGAATCAGGTGAGTAGGAGCTTCGTTCACCTAAGGATGGTTGGAGGTTCGTTGCCGCGAGTGGTACGGGTTCTGACGTGGGTGTAGAGGCACGTATCGTCAAATATGGCAAGTAAGCGCGTTGATTCGCAACTTCAACAGTGAGAGAAGGCTTTGGAAGCCCTTTGTCGAAACGCCCGTAAGCGTGCTGATTCACAACTTCGAAAGTGAGAGAGGGCTTTGGAAGCCCTTTGGAAGCCCGACTATAGGGGGTCATCGTGCAGGTAGTTGGAGAGCTGATGTAAATGATGTGGGTTCAGTACGCTCTGACGTGGATGGGGGGGCACATATTATCGAAAATGGCCCGTGAGCGCGTTCATTCGTGACTTCGAAAGTGGGAGACGGCTTCGTCAGAGCAAGGCAGTAGCAAAACAAGCAAATTTGCTCTGATGCTCTGCCGTAGGGAGTAAATACTATGGACCGACTGTCCACTTCGATAGGTAACAGATAACATTAGCAAATGTGAGAGCGACCACGAAGACATAAACTCACTGTAGCGATAAGAAAGTTGTTTGAATGAAAAAGACTCATCCTGTCGTCCGGTTTTCCTGCTAACATATGGTTAGTGAGTTCAGCAAAATTCATAAAACAAGTATTGCAACAGCTTACAATTGAAGCTGGTATGTAGATTCAGCACAACATGACGGAACGTAGTTGAGGACGTGGTTTCATTCTTGGCCACAGCCAGGCACGTGAACGGATCTGATCAACAAGATCATCCACATCTTTCACACAACTTCCATGGCGCTGAAGTCAACTTCATCGATTTACCCACCACTCAAGGGATCATGTACCGCCGCTCAACAATGAAGGACTCCCGGAACCAAGGCAGCGCTCACACCCTGTACTTCTGGATGCCCAACCTAAAATACAATGAGAAGGTGGCAAAGCAATGTTTGTGGGGCTCTTAACTGGCGCGGAGTTCCTCGCCTTGCCTACCTGTGGCTAGATAAATCTGAACATATTTTTGTAAGGATAATATTATTATTGCTTTGAGACAACTTACATTTCACAGAGATTTATAGGGCTGAGTGTCGACACGACAAGTTGATCGAAGATGGTTGACAGTCGTGCCAAGCCCTGCGGTGGGCAAATGCTCGACATTTGCCCACCACAGCGCTTGGCGTGGGCACCGGATCATTTTCGGACCATTTGACGAACTCAGAGTCGTCATGTTGTGCCAGATAAATCCACTCTAAGTCCAGCAACTGCCAGATAATGTCGCTCGCGCTGGGACTTTCTTCGGAAGAAGCTTCCGCTCTGCTTGACTTATTGGACTCTCTTCCTTCTACGTCCTTGTCTTCTGCCCTCACTGGCCTACATCTCTGGCTTTGTGCTGTCTCTGGGGCTTATGACTCTACTGGCTTGTCTTTTCCTACTTCATCCAATGTAAGATAATTCTTGTGTTCCGATTATTTTGCAATTCTCTAATATCTACAATAGCAATTCATTGACCCAAGCTGGCTTTTCTCGTCAACGAAAAATCACTTTGTGTCAGACAACGAAGATGAACACCCATCTGCATCCACGTCTCCTACCCTGCGTGGATCTTCCTTACCGCCGTGTTATGCGCCAAACAATTACGCTCAAGTAGGACAAATTAGCGGGCTGGGAGATGGAAATTTTGACAGTGCTGAGGGGGGTCAGCATGAGTTCAATGACGACGACAGGCTGGATGGATTCCATGACGATAGGGAGAATTCTCGTCAACCATCTGCGGCTGGGTCAAGAAGACTTAGCTGTGGCCAAGGCGTCGACAGCGAAAGAGGAGCGAGTGGCAGCAATCCTGCTGAAGAAAGCGCTGGAGATCCTGGAAGACACGGTGTTACTGGCTCTGGTAATGCTATCAGTGAGAGAAGCGGCCCTGTCGGTGCTGGACCTGGTGTTGGTGGTGGTTTTGGTGATCCTGGTGATGAAGGAGGTGCTGGTGCTGGTCATGGAAATGGAGGTCGCGGTGGAGGTGCTGGTCATGGAGGTGCTAGTGCTGGTCGCGGTGGAGGCGGCGGAGGTGGAGGCGGCGGCGGCGGTGGACGTGGAGGTGCAGGACGTGGACGCGGAGGTCGCGGAGGAGGTCGTGGTGGAGGAGGAGGAGGTGGTGGTGGTGGCGCAGGCGCAGGTGGCTATATTGACCCTAATTGTCCCAGAGGGGGCCAGCTCATTCAGCTTGCGAGGCGAAATAGAGAGGAACGTTGACGACGCAACCGTCGACTTGGAGGACCTCAAGGTGCATCTGATGACGAGGAAAAAGACGAGGAAGAAGACGAGGAGGAGCAACAGCAACAAGATCAGGAACAGCAACAAGATCAGGAACAACAACAAGCTGGTCAACAGCAACAGGAAGAGCAACAACAAGCTCAGCCAAATGCTGGTGGTTCCAGTCAAACTGGCAACGTTGTTCCCATTCCGGAGGAGCAGGCACTTAACGATGTGGCTAGAGGCGTTGTCACCTCAATAATTGCCATCGCTCAGGACTCCCTTTTCCATTCAGAGACGTCATCCAGTATTGTCACAAACTTTCATGTCCTCATGAAAGAGTTGTGTCAAGCGTCGTCGGAAAGCACTCCAGTTACCATCAACAATTCCTCACCGGCTGCAAGTCTTGTTGCCATCGCCAAAACCTGTGAGATGACTGAAGTTCAGGAGGCTTCAGCTCATTATATGTACTGGCTCAGGGTAATGACATTTGCTATAGAGGCCTCTATGTAAGTTCTGCACCATCGTCGTGTGATTTGTCATTTTCTGACGTTCTTGCCTAGACTCCTCAAGAACACCTATGAGACAAAAAGTGATCTTTTTAGAGAGATGAATGACTTGCTTCAAGCTCAAAAGGACGCTGACTCTTCGACTACTCGCGCTATGCGGAGGAAGAAAGGTTCGCGTCAGCACGTCCAAAAATCTCATCAATCTTCACCGATTGATCGAAGAAGATCCTTTGATTGCTACCTCAGCGATGGGACTAAAATGTGTGCATTATGCGCGGGAGGTACGCACTTCTGTTATTGCACTCTAGCATCATACTCATCTAATGAAGGTTCAATCTACATCCTGCCCTTTGTGGCATGTGCGAGGCTTCGATCCGAGTTCAGGGACATGAGATGGAGTGTTTGCACTCGGATTGGTAATCTATTTCGATGCCCCACAGGTGCGCTATATTATTTATTGTTAATACGGTCGCCAATCATGAACAGGCTCTGCTCTGGGGAGAAACATCAAGCAATTTTTCGTGGCTGCCGTCATCAATGGTCGACAAATTTATCCTTGGAAGCTTGGTGACATATTCCCAATGCCGCTACTACAGAAACTTGGCCTTGGCCTCTCTTTGAGCGCAACAGATTTATCTGTGACTGATGCTCTATTTGACGTTGTTTCATACAAGTGAGTACACATCTCTGAACGTGGCATTCATACTAATGTAAATTTGGTTTAGCAACATGATAAAACCTCGAGATTGGACTGTCTGGCAAGCAGCTTCTCTTCCATTGAGACCAACGGATTTATGGAATCAGGAAGCACTGAACTCTTTGCTTTCTATTCCCATTGATTTCTCGTCTGAGATTCGCTCATCAATAGCTAAACCTACTGAGCTGCTTTCCTGGCCTCTTATCCCTGATCTCCAGGATATGATCGTCATTGACACAAAATTTAGACCAGAACTCCCTACCAACAAGAACGCCTCGCACTCCTCTGACAAAGATGAGCGAATTCGGCAGACTGAAACTCTTTGCGATTTTGCTGACAAAGCAACAGAGCCTCTGACAATGGAAGACTTCACCGCAAAAGTACGATCATTATTATCATTAGCCAAAATAGTTTGCTTAACTCCAACACAAAAGCTTCAGACGCAACTTAAGAGTGGTAAACGGAATAGAAAATCAACCTACCTTCGCCTTGGAGCTAATCTGATAGAAGGGTATGTCTTTTTGAGCAACCATTCTATTTTTTTTACTAACATTCTATTAGAAAGATGCTGCGAATCAACGATAATGAAAGCAACATGCTAGCAATCATTGCCGCTAATATGCCAGAAGAGTTGAGAAAACTCCTCCTTGACGCTATTGACATTGCCTATCCCGGGGAGCTGAAGGATATCGATTCAAAAACAATGGGAGCTGCATTTGTGTTTCTAAGTGTTCACTTTAGCTACTATAATCGCTTCTCTAAACGCGTAAGGTTTTATTCATCTTGTTTACGACTCTACTAAAGATATGAATAGGGTGACGGCTTTTCAACAGACATTGATCCAGCTGCGGCCCAGACTGAAGGTGCTCGTCATATCAACACCGCACAGTTTGTACCTCGAGCCAGTCGTGAGTGGGATCAACATCGGGCTCAGTACGAGATCCTACACAATATGCTGGAACCCATTTTCAAATGGATCGAAGATGTTGTAAGCATATCTATTTGCAATAATTCTTTATCACATCTTAACATTTGCATAGATGAAGCTACTTTTACCTGATGATACAGAGATCCTGTCCGCATTACTGGAGGTTACTCCCTGTAACGAAGGTTCGCCTGTATATCCCTTTGCAGGATACGTCGTTAATCTCAATGTCACCACACGAGTCCACCGCGATGCCAAAGACAAAAAGATATGCCTCGTTATAGTTGTATCTGATAAGGGTACAAAAGGAGGTGACCTTTGCTTAGTTGAGCCTGGGCTTGTGCTGGAATTGCGCAGCGGAGACCTGGTGATATTTGACTCAAGTAAAATCTCTCATTTCAACCGGCATGTCACAGGTCGACGGGCGTCTCTCATTTTCCAAACAGACAGACACTTCGACCAGTGGGTCAAAGATAGAAATGGCTGGGAAAACAACATTTACATGAGAACGTATAAGAGCCATGCTCAGGACTTGTAATCATTATCTTAATACTCTTTTGTCTAAAATTAGCAAATCAACTTTGATGTTTGTCTTTGACTCTGTCACCGCTACATATACATGCCTCTGATTGAACCCAGCAAACTGATTAGATGCCCACTATGCGCCAAAAAGTTCTCAACAAGTGCGCAAGTTCAAAATCATCTCAGTCAACCCAAGTCACTCTGCCGACATACCCTTGAAAATGCCATGCATTTCAATAATTCTACGACAATGGTTGGCCCATCCACCTCATTCCAAGATACATCTCCGGAGCCAACTTCTCCTTTGTCTGGCCCTCTAGACCACCCTTATGAAATGGATATGGATGTCGACTCTCATCCACTCAACACTGGGGTAGGAGATGAGCATCCCGAATACGAACATTTCGAACCTTTGATCCCGCAAACAACCACAGAATCTCCATTCTATCGAGTCAATTTTCCCAGTCACTCGAATATCAGCAGTGTCAAGGGACAAGCCCCAACCTTCATGGAACTGTTCAATCAAGATGAACATGCACCAAAGCGAGTGAACAATGCATACTACCCTTATGCTTCTCAGAAAGAATGGGAGTTAGTTCGGTTTCTTCTGACCTGTGGGCTCAGTATAGCGGCTATAAACGAATTTCTTGGACTAGAAATTGTAAGTGTGCTTGATTTATAGCTCTATATCCAGGACTTACATATTTAAGATCAAAGACATAGGCCTTTCATTTCGCACTGCAAAAGATCTGCGTTCTCGAGCAGAAATCCTTCCAGCTGGCCCACGATGGGTATCTAAGCCTGTGTCTCCTACGACCCCCACCAAGAAGCCTACCGTTCTCTACCATCGCAATCCTTTGGAATGTATAGAGTCTTTGATGCGGAGCCCATTGCTGGGCGACAATGTCTCGTTTGGTCCCTATCAATTATTTGCAAGCGCTGCTCGTGTAATGAGAGCGTACACAGAATGGCTTTCTGGAGAGGCGGCTTGGCACATGCAAGTGGGTAACATCTTATCCAAAATTTCTTCTCATCTGAACTGCGTTTAATAGGAACAGCTTCCAGAAGGTGCAACTCTCCTTGGCACTATACTTTCCTCAGATAAGACGAACATATCAACCATGACTGGAAACCGTGTCGCCCATCCGCTGCTCATCAGCCTAGCAAACATCTTTATGGAATTTCGAAACAAGGCGTCCAACAATACCTTCCTCCTCCTTGCTCTGCTTCCTGTTCCGAAATTCATTGATCCCAAAAAGAAGATTCGTGGAGTCTTAGAGTCGCGTCTGTATCACGAATGCCTGGATATTGTCCTCAAACCCCTCAAAGTTGCCGCTCAATGGGGGGTGCTTATGGCCGACCCGCTTGGAAATCAGCGTTGGTGTTTCACGCCCTGCGCATCTTTTATTGTTGATACACCGGAATCAGCACTCATCGCATGCGTTGGTGGAAAAACTTCATCGGTTACAACAGCCACATACAAGGAGTTTGGAGACCCTTTTCAACATCCTCCTCGTACAGCTTCCTCAACGCTGGCAACACTACGCAAAATCTCCACTCTAGTGGAACCGACAGATCTCGAAGCCTTTGAAAAAGAGGCTCTCAAGCACCGCTTGAACGGTGTTTTACTCCCTTTCTGGCGCGATTGGCCACTTTCCGACCCGTCTACTTTTTTGACACCCGAACCTCTCCACCACTGGCACAAACAATTTTGGGACCATGACGCCAAGTGGTGCATACATGCAGTTGGGAGTCACAAAATTGACTTTCGATTCTCTATTCTCCAACCTCGCACTGGCTTTCAACATTTCAAGGAGGGCATATCATCGTTAAAGCAGGTTACAGGAAGAGATCACCGAGACATGCAGCGTCACATTGTGTCCGTTATCGCAGATGCTGTATCTCCGGACTTTCTGACTGCAATACGAGCTCTGCTTGATTTTCGATATCTTGCACAATCCACCATTATTGATGACACCATGTGCCGCCAAATCGAGGCTTTGCTGCAACTTTTTCATCGACACAAGAAGGCCATCCTTGATGCGGGCGCTCGGCGAGGGAAAAAGGGGCCTATCCTCAATTGGCAAATTCCAAAACTGGAGTTTCTGCAAAGTGTGGTTCCCAACCTTTGCCTGAATGGTGCACCAATCCAGTGGACAGCAGACGTTACAGAGCACGCCCATATCAGCGTTGTTAAAGAACCTGCAGATTCTGGTAACAATCAGTCCTACGAACCCCAAATTTGTCGCTATCTTGACCGACTCGACAAAATCAATAACTTCGATCTGGCAACGTCTATGCTGGCTGCCGGTGTGGATTTTGGTAATCGCGTCATAAATGGAGACGATAATGAACTTGATGACAACGATGATGATGACGAACTGTTGCTCTCTTCCACCAGCGATCTTCTCAACACAATTTCGCCATGTGGTTACAAGCAGTCAGCACCATCTAGGTCTTTAACTGACTATTTCTATCGCTCTCAAATGCTGGATCGGGGTCTTATCAACCAGGCACCTTTCCCAAGGCGAACCTTCAAATGTGCAGACAATATAGTCATCCACCTGTCGCGCGATCCACCTCTCAAGCGAATGTCTGTAGACAATGCTTCTATGTTATTCAACCTACCAGATCTCCGTCCCGCTCTCGTCGACTATCTCAACCGTCTACAACCAGATGGATATGTTAAGAATATTGGAGGACGGAGGCTTGCCCGACCAGAATCGGAGCTACCATTCACTCATATTGAGGTGTGGAAAAAGCTTTGCCTTCAAACCAAAGCCTATCATTTCCCACATGGGCTTCTCTCTCCGGTCACAGTTCATGCAGAGCCACCGTCCTCAGCTTGGCCACAGGGGCACGTTGATTCAGTTATTCTCAACTTGGACCCTTTGAAGAAATGGCCGATAAGCGGCATCCAAGGTAAGCCATCATTTCCATGGCACTGTTTACTATTCTAACTGCATTACTTTTATTGCTTAGGTCATGTTGTCGCTGATCTCATCTTGATATTCCGACTTATCGTGCCACATCCAGCGCCTACAGCTGTGAACCCTCCAGAGCATTATGTGACAGATAGGTTTCTTGCATATGTGAAACGATATGATTTTATACCTCAATCTGATTCTGTCACAGGCAAACGAGGACAGCTTCCTGAACCAAACTCCTTCTTGTATGTGCTGAAGAAGGGGAAGCGAACTAACGGAGACATAATTGGAGACATTATCCCTCTTGATCAAGTCCGGGCACTTGCAGATGTGACACCTCACTTGGGGCAAAGAGCTGACAGGAGACTCACCAAAGAAACCAGCTTAGCGTTCTGCTCCGAGTTCTATTTGAACAAATATTTTGATAAAGAATTTTTCTACGCTTTGACTCTTAGATAAGTGGGACGTAGCTTGGTAGCTTTTCAAGTTGAATACATGTGTTTGACAATCTCAGATAATGTAATGATTATTTCCTATTAAAGATATACAAACTGGAAGATCTAGCAAACAGGCATAGAAGGCTATAATGCGCTATGAAGGAACATTAAAGCCCTAGAGTGCTGTGAGGCACAGTCATACATACAGGGCACTATCCAGTATAGTGATAACTCTAGGTAGCACTACACAGCTGACACTGAATACTACATACAGGTACACAGTGATATGGTGCTATGAGGCGCTAGCCAATTTTGGCCGGTTCCTATGGAAGAACAGACCCTTGCTATACGACACTATGCTAGAAAATCAGGATTTGCTGATGAAGGAGGGAAGAGCCAAAAGAGAGAGAGCGAAAGGAAAGGAAGAAAAAGACATAGATGCCAAGAACCTCCTTCAAACCAGCAAAACTGCAGCGTCACATCAACCTCCATCCCCATCCTCACTCTCTTCGTTTTCTTCCTCTACTGAAATAACAACCATCGACAGCGCTCCTACAGATGGCATAGGATGCCGCTTGGTCGGTGTTTGCCTATCAAGAGGGGGGGTGGGTTAGATTATGAGGTAAAGAAAGACATACGATCGGTAAAACAACATACCTTTTCCAAAGATTTTCTCCCAGCGATAAATACGTCTTGTTAACTCAGAGTCTGTGGTGAAGAAAGAGGAGAAGGGCGGATCGTTGTTTGTACATATTTCGTATCATTCACTTGGGTGCCCTGACAAGTGTCACGAATAAGTACGTTTATCTTGCCAAATTTACGGTAGAGCTGTGGTCCGTCTGCAATAAGGCTGAACAGAAGATTCTTACACAACGTAACCCACGTTGATCGTCTAACCTCGTGCGACGAGCGTTTTCACTGATTCTTTCATGAGCAAACCAAAGTATTTTCTTCAAACTTTGCATTCTTACAATAAATAATTGAATTTTCGCAGGTCCTCCACAGAGCCATATCCTCATTGCCACATTTCTGGTCCTGGGGTTTCCAGAATTCGTGACGAAGTCCTGACTCAATGCTTGAAGAATCGCAATGACACTTGCGTCGGCTGCCAGAAGCTGCTGGATATTGAACAAAAAATTCAAGAAACTCGTCGCACTCTTGATATTCTATTGAAGGAGAGAGAGGCATTGGCCTCCACACTGAACGAATACCATGATCTCCTCTCACGTCAACTTCCGGTCGAAATCGCTTCGTAGATTTTTCTACAATGCTTGATGCTCCAACCAGAGAATTTCATAACCAATGAATACGCCATGGAGAATGCAGTCTTGGGGTCACTCTTCCTACCCGGCCAGGTCTCGAAAAACTGGCGAAACATTGCAAGAGGGACACCAAAAATGTGGTCCATGGTCTGCGTGACGGACAGACAAAGCAACGATTTCAGCTCTGTGCCATTTGTGCAGACATGGGTATAACTGTCTGGAAATTATCCGCTGTTTATACGGCTATGGCTCGGCCCCCGACCATTGATGGAAAACAAGTTCTCTTCCGTTTATGAGAAGATCATGGCGTTGGTCATTCAGCACGCGCCTCGATGGAAGGTAATAGACTTCGGTGTCCCAAACGATCTCATCCATTGGATATCGAATGCAATGCCGAACCAAGGTCTCGATCTCTTGGAGCATGTTAAAGTGGATATAAGTTCGCGTGCTGACGACATCTATGCCGATAGCGTTCTCAGCCTCCAAGCGAGCCCTGGTCGACTGACACTAGGAAAGGCTCGGTTGAGGTAGATCGCCATAAACATGGAGCACCTCACTCACTTCAGCTGCTCAGCTTCCGAAATAGAAATGGATGACTTGATCAAACTTTTTCAAGTTTCACCTCGCTTATCGCACTGCGATGTAGAGGCGGGAGTGAAAGGCTATGCATCATCAGACATGTTGTTGAACCATCCCTCTCTGCACACCCTTGACGTTCGAGTCACAAAAATTCCCCCAAACTTTTGGAATAGCTTTACATTCCCTTCGCTTGAGACACTCAATATCTACGATTTAAGCGATCAATCGCCGACGCACTTGCATGATTTCCTTCAACGCTCCGGATGCAAAATCCAAACGCTTCAGGTCATCCAAATTTACGATGAATTCGAGTCAATGCCTGATTTACTTGAGATCCTCAAGCTTACCCCTGATCTTCGAAAACTAGAGCTTCATTGCTGGGCCATTCAAGAAGAACCCTTCTTCTCTTCGATGGATGCAGCTGCATCTTCAAGAACCGGTTTCCTCAAGAACCTTACCTCATTTATCTGCCACGTCCATGACCAAGGGTTTGACTGGACATGGTTACTAGCGTTTTTGACCACCGTGACAACCAGGCCAGAGAAATCCCTTCGGTATTTCAAATTTGTATATCCATCAGGCCTCTTCTTCGAAGCAAGATCCGAGGATGGTACCCTTCACAACGGGAAGACATTCAAACACTTGGTGGATATTTTGGAAGTGTGGAATTTGAGGTACTTAACGGTAGAAATAGGGATCTAGTAGAGCTCTTGCGTCGTTGGCATAATGGATGACTTCCCGCAGCGTTTAGAAACCTTGATTATTTTCTAAATCTCAGAATTGAGCGGACTTCGAAATATTTAGGTCTAATTTTCTAACCGTAGACACTTTTGTATCAACAAGAAATCTATATTAGACCTTGAAATATCGACCTGGTTACCGAGTACTGATAAGATGTATGATGAAGGTCAAGAGGACGAAGAGTATGACTGGGAGTGGATCCAGCAGATCCTGAGGGAACAGAATCGGAGAGTGTCATTAGAAGACGAGGAGTATGAAGATGACATGCTTGCTTGTGCGGGTATCATTGCTTATGGACTGGAAGAGGCAAAACGGAACAGGACCGCACAACGCTTTGAGCGAAGGCTGTATCTTACACGCCCCGATTTACTCCCAAACCCTCGTATTGGAACACCATGGCAAGTTCTCTTCACAGGGCAGAATGACCGGGCTTTCATCACGACGATGGGCTTTGATGTCGCTACCTTTATGAAGATTCTGGACAGTGGCTTCAGAGAGCTATGGGATATATCATCCATTCCGCGATCTGATATCAACTCACATGCAGTTCCTCGGGTGTCAAGACGATCTCTGGATGCCATGCATTAGCCGTAGGTCATTTCACACTTTGAAGAGCTCGACACGGTCAAACTTCAAGTAGCATAGATTCGGTGTTACAAGAAGCTGAGGCAGGGATGCGTCAGGGAACAAGAAGTAAAAAGTCCGAGTGACGTGTCGATTTCCTTTTCAAGCGTTTAGGAAAAGTTTCAAACAGAGTTTAGAACTAGAAGGGGGGGTGAGAGGCCTCTTCTAGATTGAAATCTACCAATGTTCTCGTGGCGATTCTCGCGCTGGCAAGAAGAATAGCGGGCGGAAAACCCAGGCGGCGCAAGGGCCGGATGGGTCTCCTAAAAGCAATTGGCATTTTCGAGTACAGGTAGTGCTATAAAACGATTTTTTTTTTTTTTTTTGGAATAAAAAATCAGAAGATTGAGCCTTGATGAAAGAAATAATAAAATGAAAGGCGATTTGAGGAGGTACGAGAAAAGAAGATAGACATTTAAGTTGATCCCATCTCTCTGGAATTAAGCAGAGTAGAGGGGCAATCAAAGAGAAGAGAATTGAAGGAGAACAAATCGGGACGAACACAAGCAAAGAAGATAATTAAGAAGCGCACAAAATTTTGAGTAAATGTCTGAAATAAAAGAGAATCAATCGCAGCGTTGCGTAGAGAAGGTAAATAAGTTATTAAAATACCGTGTGAGCTTTACACTTGCTTCATAAACCTCAATGGGAGCAAACACTTCACGACGTTGGATTGCCAATGGGCTTACACTGGTGAGCTCCATGGCCTTGGTGTCCGCATGATTCGCAGATGTGAAGATAACGGCATGCAACATCGGTGAATTGGCAACCAATCGGTAGGTTGAAACGATGACATGTCTCTGTTTTCACAGAATTAGTCGCTCTTGAAGAGCCTTCACCAAAACGGTTACTGTTTCCGGTATCTGGAGTTCGTCGAGGGCGTGGATACTCGATGCCATCGTACTGGAGAGTTGCCGCATGAAGAGATTGAAACTGGTGGAAATCGGTGAGTAGAACACTGGTACCACCACCTACGTCGCTTCTGACACCTTTATCAAATAGAATAACCTGGCTATGGGCGCTGGGGAGTTTAGCCGCGAATAGCCGTTCGATGTAATCACCATAATCAAATAATTCTTGCTCGCAATGGTTGAAGACGAACGATGTAGCTTTTGCCGCCACCCGCCATGCGCTGGACCATTCAGAGGAGGTTTCTACTTTCCTTTTCGCTTCGGCCTCGCCAATCTCTATCTCCGCCTTTCCGATACGGCCTCTTCTCGAGCTGTCAATTGAGATGCGATGAAATGAAGATAAGATTCGATCGAGGTCGACAGGTTCTCCTTTAAAAATGTGTTCCCACTGGGCGGGAGGAATCCCTCGGGGTGCGTCCTTCACAAGTGAGATATCGAGCTTTGCAGTTTTGATGTCACGATTGAGAGTCCGGATGATGTTAGCGGATTTCGTATAAGAGTCAGCTTTGTCCGTGGCCTTTGACAAGTTTAAACCTTGTTTATTCCACGGTAATTCAGAAGAGTGCAAGCGTCGTCGCTTTCGTCCATGTTTGACCTTGGTCGAAGAGTTTGAATTTGAGCTCGAGGAGTAGTCGGAATCTGACGGTTCGTCGTCTTTTTTGGTTCGCTTTTGTTTACTGATGTGTTTAGCCAGGATGTCGCGAGCGGGAAAAGGATCATTTTGTGGGGTACAATTATGTCGGGAAGGGGCTACTTCAATTGAATCGATTTCAGAAAGATACAAACTTATTGTTTGAGTTCGTGTTTGGTTGGTCAATGATACATCGGCGTTCAGGATATTCGAGATAGTATGAATGACCTCGAATTTGGTTTGATTTCCGTCGCGGTAGTCATTAATGAGATTTTCAATTTCACCAACATATGGTCGGATGTCAGAGGTGGTTACAGCGGGTTCATAGAGGTCATCATGTTGCTCGGAAGCAGGGCTACTGCTTATATGTTGGGAAAGGTGTTCAGATGATAGATTGTTGGCACGAGAAGACATTGGGTTGGGAATTCGAGTTTGAGACATAGGTGTCTCAGTGGATAGAAGTAGTAGTTTGAACAGGAATTGATGTGGGGATTAATGTTGCAATTGAACGAAGTGATTTGAAGAAATAATAAGCAAAATCGCGAACTAGGGAGACAGTGAGCGGGCAGCGAAAAAATGCAACGCTTGTTGCACGCACCTAGGGAGACAGTGAGCGGGTAGAGAAAGAATGCTATGTCTCTCCCGCTTGGTCACTTTTCCCTAGGCGTCTTGTGGGTGCTTCGTCATTTCGCGGATGACCAAATATGGGCTGTCCGATGACGCTCAGTAAAAACAGAAAGTCAGTCTGAAACGGTGTGGATTCGGTCCAAGTCGGCGTAGATTCAGTGTCCATCAGTTGAAAGTCAGCAAATGCGCGAAACCGACTCTTCGATTAAGACCTTAGTCAGGCAGAAATCGGGATAGATTCGGTGTGCCTAATAACTAATTCTCAT
>MU157856.1:192777-310738 GCA_015657495.1 Crepidotus variabilis | reverse complement strand
TATTTCTGAAAAGTAGCTATGCCGAGCGATACAATTCCGTTTGAAGAATACTAGCACGGTTAATAATGGCCATTGATATGATGTTTACTACTGAACGTTTGTCGGTGCCATTTTCAGGCTTGTAATACTCATTGCTTCTCTTAATGTCTCGGAGTCCGATAGGTTTGTGCTGGTAATTGCTACTACCACGCTCATTGCATCCAGAGTGTGGAGTTGGGACATGAATGCAAATTAGAGAATATCAACCCTGAGATATTATATTTTAGCTATAATTAATACTGAATAACTACCTATAGATGTATATAAGAGCCCTAGGAATGCCCTTAAGTCATTGTGAGGATGTTAGTAGGTATTATAGGTGGCTACAGCGGCACACAGGGGCTGCTGACAAGCACGGTGATGGGGCGCCGGTCGCCATCAATCAACGTCTTGAGAATTTTTTTTGGAAATTGAACCGCGGCGATCCGGCCTACCGTAACCCGGGCTTTGATGATGCTTGGGCGAAATTCAGGGGTGGTTTATGATTTATCACGCGCAAAAACCACGCTTTGGCCACTTCATGCCAGCACCTCGCTAACCTCCTCAACAAGCCCTCACGTTCTTTTTTCCTCAAGTTTTGATTCTTATACTTGTGTCTTTGAAGGCTCGTGTTACGAGACACGATCTCTCGAATTTTTCCTTCTTCGCTTTGACTCTGGACAGTGGAGTCTGGAGTCTGGAACCCTGACTTTCAGCTATCGTACAAGCTATCATGTCATGCGTATTATGCCAGTGACTAGTGCCTTCCAAGAATATGTTGCAATCACACTGTCAGATGGCGCTGGAACCAATGGAAACCAATGGAAAGCTTTCCGAAGGCTTGGCTTTCCTGCTAATTGCTGAGTCGCTGACATGAAAGCTATGACGAAAAGGGGTTATAGGACCTTTATCTCGTCTAAACCTGGAGAGAACATGACCAAGCTACGTTTTTCAGGGCGCTTCTTGACGGTGACATTAGCCAAGAACCTCATCAATCTGACGCTTATCCTCCCAGTCATCTCGCTGAGGCTGACTAAATCTTGTCAAACAAGTCTGGGCTGCCCATACACGAATGACGATTTTTCGTTTCATTGTTCTTTGCGTTCTTTTGTTTAAAATGAACTACTGGCGACTTACTGGCCTGTGGAAAAGCCCATTCTAACCCTCGGGCCAACAACTAAATAACAATCACACCTTCACACCCCCACTTCCACCCGTCCAAGCCAAAAAAAAAATATGGCTCGACAAAATATCGTGATTGTAGGAGGTGGCGTCGCCGGTACCACCTTTTTCAAAGAGCTCACTCCCAAGCTGGCCAACAACCCAAACGTCGAGGTCATCCTCATCGATCCTCGTTCTTTTCTCGTCCACCTACCTAGTTCTATTCGAATGGTCGTCACCGACGAAGGAAATCGATCGATTTTGCACTATCCTACTTCGTTCACGGGGACTAACAAGAGAGTCATCCAGAGCAAAGTGGCGTCTATCACGGACGACGAGGATCGAGGCCATTTTGTTACGCTCGTCAATGGAGAGCAGGTAGAGTTTTCTGTTCTTGTTCTTGCCACGGGTAGTGTCTGGTCGGGCCCTCTTACGTTTGGAGATACGTCGGATGAGATATTGGAAACGGTCTCTGACTGGAGAAAAAAGTTTAGAGATTCTCGAGACGTCGTACTTGTGGGCGGTGGTGCTATCGGCTTTGGTACGTGCAGCTATCTCTCAGTCAATTCAATATCTACTCACTACACTCTCAGAACTGGCCGGAGAAATTAAAGACGCATATCCCGTACGCCTTCCTCCATTTCTAACCTATGTTTAAAATTTATCTTGCGAACTTTTTTCTTTTCTAGGAAGCGAGAGTCACAATCGTGCACACGCAAACGCTTCCGTTGAACGACACCTACCCAGAACGCTGGAGAAAACGCGTACTCGCCGGCGTAGAGAAACGTGGAGTTACTGTTTTGCTAGGCGACGCTGTCGACAACTTCACACCGACCAACAAAAAAATCTCAACTCGTAACGGTCTCTCCATCCCCGCCGACCTCGTGGTACGTTCTTCTCAACACCTACTACTACCTTTTAAGATTTCTAGCTAAAATATATATATGCAAGGTTCCAACCTTCGGCTCACGTCCCAATACCGAATATATCAAGACACTCGGTCCAAACATTCTCAACTCGTTTGGAGAAGTGATTGTCCGACCGACATTACAGCTCCCCGATCATCCAAGAATATTTGCTATGGGCGATATCATCGATTGGAAAGAGGAGAAACAAGCGATCAAGTGTCTTGGCCATGTGAAGGTTATGACCACAAATACTCTGGCTCTCGTGACTGGGAATGGGAATCTCAAAGAATACAAATCAACTACTGAGATGATCGCTTTGTCGAATGGAAAGGTATTTTGCAGTTCTCTTGTTGCCTCCACTCATGCGAGACCAGAATATTGATGCGTTTTTACTCATTTAGAACGGTGGTACTTCGTATATCGGCATGTTGTGGGGAATTATTCTCGGGGATTGGCTTACTTCGACGTTAAAATCGAAGAATTTGGCACTACCAAAAAACGGACTGTAGATTTTCCGTTTTGCTCCCTCGATTAGATACTTGTTTGTTTGTACGCGGACTCGGTCTATACCAGAATTATATACCCTTTCACTATGCCAATTTCTTTGATTTCTCGCTCATTACATTCAAAGCTTCTGCGATAAAAGATCGACGACCATTGAGCATGCCAAGCATTGACGGAGAGCTCAGCTGATAATGAACGTTATATCAATGGAATACAGCCATACGTCGTAGCCACTCCATTGTTGAGAGTGTACGCCTTGGGCTCGTAACTCATGATCCAAGAGACTGGGATGCTTTCAAAACATATGGAGAGGAACACTGAGCGCTGAGACTTGTGACTTGAGACTTGAGAGTCGAAAATTTGGCGTCCGACTCGAGCTCGAGAGGCGCTTCGTTGATGTATATCGGGTAGGGAAGGGAACGGAATGACCAAGCTCCAGATCGAGGATCGCGTAGTCCTAGTCGTCCTAGTCTTCATACTACCTGTAGTAAAAGCGCTTTTTGCATTCACCTCCCATTCCAAAAGATGGCTGACCTTTCTCGCCACTCAGGAAGCAGTTGATCGCAGTGCAGCTGCATATATCGACGCAGCGGTACACTTTGATACCTTGCACATTTTTCGTTCTTTGATTTTGTACAACCACCCACTTACATTTTGACATGTGTACGTCAAACATTGAGGACAAGGTGCTGAAACAAGTGGAGGTAGCCCAGGTGAAGTCAGGAGGCAAAGAGCGTCCCAGGTCACGGTGTTGAGGGTGTGTAAACTTGAGACGAGAAAGAATGGAATGATGTCGAAGTCGGAAGCGAATGAATGAACGAAGGATTGAACGGTGTACAATGATGATGCTGACGCGAGTGAACTCGAAGAAGAATACTTAAATATTATCTTGGTGCTATGATCCAACATTCAACGTTTTGAGCCTACTGAGATTAGCAAAGAGAGGTATAATTATCAGGAACGAATAAGCGGCGATTTGGGATTTGGCCAGTGAGCAGTCTAGGAGAAAGAGAAGGATAGCCAAGGAGATGTCGGGGCTGAACAATGTACGCAAGTAACACTGGCGACACGGATATCTGCGGTTTCCCAGCTATTCCCATGGCTTCTATTCGGCATATGTTCCGTGAACGCGCAAATTGCTATGATGTGATCCCATCAGCTCGCCAATAAGCTGAAGCCTGCCCAAACACGTTCGTATCTCAAATCTTTTCACCATGAGGGTGATTGAAGGTAAGCTCTGTAGACATAGATATCTTTTAGTGCGTTTAGCAGTGTCATTTACAGGGTATTGCGTAGTTCCGTGAACACACTGAACAGGTAACTTGATTTTACTGGTGGTGTGATCCCATCAGCAGAAAATAAATCGGCGTGTTCACGGAATTATGCAAAACCCTGTAATCTGACGCTCATTTGGCTAGTCATCCTGCTAAGCTGACTAAATTGGTAATACTGAGTTCTGAGCTGCCAATTAACTTGCGTTCTTGTTTAAAATGATTCGCTGGCGGCTTTGTGGCCAGTGGAAAAACCCCATTCTAACCCTCGGGACAACAACTAAAATAATCATCACACTTCCGCCCCAAGCAAAGTATGGCTCGACAAAATATCGTCATTGTAGGTGGTGGTGTCGCCGGTACCACCTTCTTCAAAGAGCTCACTCCGAAGCTAGCCAACAACACAAATGTCGACGTCATTCTCATTGATCCTCGCTCCTTTCTCATCCATTTACCCAGTTCTATTCGAATGGTCGTTATTGACGAAGGGAACCGGTCAATTCTGCACTATCCCACTTCGTTCACTGGGATCAACAAGAGAGTCATCCAAAGCAAAGTGGTGTCTATCACGGACGACAACGACCGAGGTCATTTCGTTACACTGACTAATGGGGAGCAGTTAGATTTTTCTGTTCTTGTTCTTGCCACGGGTAGTCTTTGGTCGGGCCCTCTTACATTTGGAGATACGTCGGATGAGATCCTGGCGGCAGTTACTGATTGGAGAAAAAAGTTTAGAGACTCTCGAGACGTCGTACTTGTAGGCGGTGGTGCTATCGGCTTTGGTACGTGCGGCCGGCTCTGAGTTAGCTCAATATCTACTTACTAAACTCTCAGAACTGGCCGGAGAAATTAAGGACGCATATCCTGTACGTCGTCGAGACCCTCCTGATCTTGTTTATATCGGGAATAATCTTTTTTTAAGGGAGCAAGAGTCACAATTGTGCACAAGCAAACGCTTCCGTTGAACGACACCTACCCAGAACGCTGGAGAAAGCGTGTACTCGCTGGCGCAGAAAAGCGTGGAATTGCTGTTCTGCTAGGCGACGCCGTCGACAACTTCACGCCGACCAACAAAAAAATCTCAACTCGTAACGGCCTTTCTATCCTCGCTGACCTCTTCGTACGTTAACTTCAATATCTACTACCTTTAAGATTCTAGCTAAAAAGCTATGCAAGGTTCCAACCTTTGGCTCACGCCCCAACACCGAATACATCAAGACACTCGGTCCAAACATTCTCAACTCGGTTGGGGAAGTGATTGTCAGTCCTACCTTACAGCTCGCTGATCATCCAAGAATATTTGCTATAGGCGACATCATCGCCTGGAAAGAGGAAAAACAATTGATAAAGTGTTTTGGACATTCTAAGGTTGTGACTTCGAATGCTCTTGCTCTCGTGACTGGAAATGGGAATGGGAGTCTCAAAGAATACAAGTCGATTACTGAGATGATTGCTTTGTCGAATGGAAAGGTATTTCACAGCTTCCTTTCGCCTCCACTCGGTTGATTCTGGCATTTTAACGCAGTCTACCCTTTTAGAATGCTGGTACCTCATACTTCGGCTTCTTGTGGGGAATTATTCTCGGGGATTGGCTCACTTCGATGTTAAAATCGAAGAATCTGGCACTGCCAAAAGGACTGTAAATTTATTTCTCGCTTCCCTCGATTGGATACCTGTTTGTCTTGTTCACGTACTCGGTATAGTTGTACCTACATACCCTCTCAATACGTCGATTTCTTCGAGCTCTCGCTCAAACAAATATTATATTCCAAGTCTCCGCGGTCAAAGATCGACATGATGAACCTTGTATTGATGAATATAGCCATCACACAAATAATCAAGGGTATTTACGATTGATCGTATTGAAGATGAACCGCAGGGTCTAATCTCGAATCTCATGAATCACTGACACTTCAGGCCTCTTTCTCTCCAACTATCTTTTCCGTATTTTCGACCTTGATGTTCGATTCGCTTTCCTTTGCTTCAGCCTCATGAGCAACAGGTTTCTGAGTGAAACTACTTCTCGCTCGAATTCGTTTTCCGTACTTCCAGAATAGAAAAGGCCTACGCCAAGTTGTCAACGCTTAATGACGATATTCGTGAAGGATTGAAGGTACTTACGCGGGGCACCCTAGAGCGATGGCTAAGCATGCAAGAAGTGAATCCCCCTTTCCATAACCAAGGGTTCTATACATTGCAGGAGCGAACAAAGGGAATCCAAAGCCCGCAATAGAGCGAAATGTCGAAGTGGCAGCAAGTGCTGTTATAGAGATACGCCTGTGAGCATTACTCGATGAAAATAATCAGGTGAGTATACCTGATGCAGCGTACAACGTAAAGGTATCGACCAAGTACGTTTGCATGGCTTGCCACGACAAGATCATTCCCGCTCCGACCATGGCCATTCCCTAAGTTAATAAGTTGAGTGCATGTGAGCATATAATGGAGTGGTACTCACGATGTCGACAGCGATCCAGTGAACACCGTTTTGAGCCGACCAGCCGCTGATAAACAGGCCAATTGGTAACATGATACTTCCTGGTAACATGGAAGGAAGTCTAAACTCTGGTTCTCCGACGCCGTTATTCTTGTTCTTGAAATAAACGTAGATCCGATCCATTGCTCGGGAGTTGAATTGCGATGCAGCCGACAGTCCCAATCCGAGGGCCATGTAGTGTAAACCAGCGATTCCAGGCGTTTCGTGATAGACTTCAGCGAAGATGCGGGGAATAGTTGTTAGATAAACTAGATCGGAAGGACTGGTTAGAGTTTTCCAAAGAGCAAGAAGAAACACACCATAGAGAAGACCATAGAGAAATGCCATGTAGACGCCGAAAAGCTGCATGATTGGTTCTTGGAAGAACATGATGAATGGTCGAAACATGGATCTTGTGAACAAGAATCCCCATCTCAAACACACATCGAATCAAAAGATAGTTATCAAAAGGCCAATAATTCAACTCACGATCGATCTATCTTGCTCTCGTAAACTGATTTGATAGCGGTGTAATTGTTCGCTTTTTCAGGGTCCATCGCCTTTTTTAATCGATTGACCTTCCTGTCGAGTAGAACTGGGGCGAACGCTACGTGTATGAATGCACATGTTAGAAGATTACATTGAAGCAATCTTGTGAAGGCTCACTCTCTCTCAAGAAAAAGATGCCTGAAATTTGCACAACGACGCAGAACATCGAGGTCGACCAAAACTAGAACGGGTTGTGAGCGAAACTCAGCTGGGAAAGAGCATAATGTACCACCCAGCGCCACGTTGATCTTTCAGCAATCCTAGGAGTCGATCAGTTCGTGTGATTTGAGTCAAGCAAATAAACTTACCATCCGCCGCAGACAGGCCCTATGACTGGTCCTAGAAGAGGTGCCAGTGAATATATTGATATCGCTTTTCCTCTCTGCTCTGGGAGCCACATATCACCAAGAACGCCACCGCCGACCTAATAATGTGTCAAAGATCTTCTCATCTAGGTGAAGATATACGCTGCTTACGGCCAGAGGTGCACTACCACCTAAACCAGCCAGAAATCGGAACGCGAGAATCTGGCTTTTGGTTTGAGCAAAACCACAGCCGAGATTCCAAGCTGAATTTCAGACGGCAATTAGCAGTCAAATCTTAAGGCATAAAATAGTATTATACACACCGAGGAAGAATAGGTTAGCAAGTTGTAGAACGCGTGAACGTCCGTATATTTCGCTAAGGGGAGCAAGTGCCTAGAACTCATAATTCAGTATCTTGTTTCGTGAATTGTAGAACGCAGATGGATGACGTACCAGAGGACCAATTACTGGGCAACGAAAGAAGTTAGCACAGTACTTTGACAGTAAGGGCTCAGAGTCAATCACCGTATCCAAGGAGGAAAATACTGGTGACCATTGCGGTCAAGGCAGAACTGGTCAAGCCAAGATCTTTTGCAATCTCTAGCGTTGCAGGTGCAACCATAGACGAACAAACAGGCGAAATAAATGTAAATGAAGACACTACGAGAGTAGCGGCCCATTTCTTCTTGTACGTCCACCTAATAAAATGTTATCAGAAAGACTTGAAATGAGCCAGTGTTGAAGCGTTGACGCGTCGGCGCACTGTTTTGGGTTTTCTGGATCGTCAGGTCCATCCCAGTCTACCCACAAAATGCCGTCTTTGTCTGGCATTGGCGAAGAATTTTGTTCCTTCTTCTCATGCGAGGCCTTTTGCTCGATATCTTCATGTGGTTCTGATGATTTCTTGTCGTGTACGTTGGACGCGCCGCTTGGACTTTTCTGAATTGAAGTCGTTGCGCTCGACGTCAAAGGCCTTTGAAGGTCGTTTTTGTCTATCAATGTTGTCATTGTCGAATATAATTCTTGCCAGAATTGACAATGGATTGAAGGACGGTACGACACGCATAGTACTCAAAAGTTGCTGGAGATATAAAGTAGACAGATGACAAGAATGAGATGACATGTAAACTCTCAGAATAGTCGTCGGTCCGGAGCCGATTTCGGTAGTTGCTCCGGGATTTGTTCAAGTCAAAATCAGTGAATTATCAGATCATAATGCTGGCATTGACGGCAACCATTTCTTGGTGGTGGTAAATTCAGATTGCAGACGTAGCTGGGCTTTGCAGCAAATTTTAAACTGAATTACATATCCCCTCCAATGTCTGGACAATGAGCACCTGAGTGACTCAAGGTCATGGCGTGGGAAATCTGAGTCACAATCCAACAGCGTGACAGTTGATTCAAGGGCTCCTTTCCTCGTAGCCTGCTCGACCATTTTACAAATTTATTGCTTTACTGATGACTCTCATTTTTCGTTTTCTGGAACCAGATATTGATTGAGCTTTCAAGTTTTTTTTGAATAATCCGCGTCAATGCTTCCCTTGGGCTTTTATATGGCGATACGCAGCTCGGCAGGCCAATTTCGTCGAAGAGTCTCAGCGCTCAACAAGCAACTGTCGATTTACTATGTTGAAAAGCCGAAACTGAGAGTATTTTCTGGTAAGTGAGCTAATATTCGTCCTTGTACATTGTCAATCAAGCTCATTACAGACTTAGACTAACCTGTGCTGTGCACTTAGTAGCCGCACTCATTTGATCCCAGCTTCCTTGAAGGCCCTTGAATTCTACTTCGGGAAGCGGCAACACTGCCTTGCAGTGTAGGTCTCGCGATGGGTCCTTATGACTGCATGTGCTAGAGAGAGTTGTTCAACACTTGGCATAAGTGAAACCACACGGACGCTGTCGTTCTACGGAGGATCTCACGACTGGAATGAGCACTGTCGGCTGAACAATGTAGAGACACACAAATTAACGTTCATATTGGCCACGCTACTTTGTGATTACGCCTTGATGGATCCCCCTCTACTCAGACCAAGTCCTCTGCAGTTCATTGCCACGGGGTTCGAAACTTGAGGTTACGCTACCCATGGGCGCATACAACCGAGGGCAGAACATCATTATGATCTGCACTTCTCTGGAATCTGGGCCGTACAATATTCAACAAACTCGTCTTCTCATTACTTTCCGGGCCTGCCGCTCAGTTCTAGGCGTTATATTCAGGCGCACACATTGTAGATTCTAGGCACAATCAAGTTTCATAGCTACGTGTAGACATCGGCGCTTTTACTCCGCAAGAACTTTCATCTGCACGAAATACATTTGGCCTGCCAATTGACGAACGTTCGTGAGGTATGAACGGCATTGGCTCAAAATCCTGCGCGCTGCTGATGTACTTTGCACAAATAGCACTGCTTAACTAGTCAAGTGCCTTCTTTTAGCCATGCAAACCTCGGAACGTCTTGTTAAAGTGTCTTGATTGACAGGGCTGTACATTGCGGATGTCTTTTCTTCTCAAGTACGATGTTGCATGACGGTTTGGCCATCCTTCCCCTCTTTCTTCTCCCTACTGAACTATATTCAGTGATCCTTGCGGGCGTTCGCGACCGCTCGACACAAGATCGAACTAATGGACTACAACAGGAGCCCGCCAACACGAGCGGACAGTAGTGTATACCAACCTCCTCCTATGGAGCTCGATGACATGGGTCGATCTCCTGAACCTGTAGAAGCATATACCTTAAGCAAGCTGCGTACGGATATCTTGGCCGAAATGGATATGGCACGGTTCTCGTGAGTTATAAACAAACTACCCAGCGATTGCCAGCTTACATTGGCGTCAAGCTGGTTTCAGGTCAAAGTCTGCATAGTCGCTGGAGTAGGCTTCTTTACGGATGCGTAAGTCTGACCCTCTAACCCAGCGCGATGTGAGCTGACCAAACAACTAGCTACGACATCTTCGCCATTTCTTTAGCAGTCGTCATGATCGGTCTTATCTACCCTGGAGAGGACTGCCAAGCAAAAGCCTGGGGATACTCAATGGGACGCAGTGACGAACTTTTGATTAAGTTGGGGACACCTCTTGGAAATCTTTTTGGTCAAATAACTTTTGGATGGCTGGCTGACGTCGTCGGCAGAAAGCGAATGTGTAAGCCCAAGAATTCCACCATCAAAACGTTCAAGGCTGATTTACCGCGTTCTAGACGGCTTTGAGTTGATCATTATTATTGTATCTACATTCGGGCAGGCTGTTGCTGGAAACTCTCCGGGGGTCAACATCTACGCTCTGTTATTTGCTTGGCGATTTTTCGTGAGTGTTATCTACCTTTCCCTCTATTCAACTGATCGATAGGCAGATGGGGCTGGGAATTGGAGGCGATTACCCTCTTAGTGCAATCCTAGCATCCGAGTTCGCGTCCACCAGATATCGAGGAAGAATGATGACCTCCGTTTTTGCGGCTCAAGGTTGGGGTACTCTAAGTATGCTAGAAATTCTCATCTGACGACTACAATACTCATCGAGTTATTAGCCGCCGCTCTGGCCGCCGTTGTCATTGTCTCGGGTTATCATGGTCAATTTGACAGCTTTAAGGATCGAAGCTACGACTGTTCAAAAATTCCTTCGCTTGCATTACACGCCACCGAATTTGCGTTCATCGACTCGATGTGGAGGATCCTCATTGGCTTTGGCTGTGTTCCTGCGGCCATAGCGCTTTACTTCCGTCTAACCATCCCCGAGACCCCCAGATTTTCGTTAGATGTAGAGGGAGATCTTCCTCGAGCAATACACGACGTACATGCTGATGTGTTAAGCGTGAACACAACCAATGACGCAGAAGTACCGAAATTCAATCTTCGTGTACCGAGCGCCACCTGGAAGGATTTCCGAGCGTACTTTGGAAAGCTGGCTAACGCTAAAGTATTGTTCGCGACAGCTTATTGCTGGTTTGCTCTTGACGTGAGTTTCGCTATCCATTGCACCATTTATGTGTCTAACGGGACTCCAGATGGCTTATTACGGACTTGGTCTCAATCAGCCCACAGTTTTACAGCACATCGGCATACCACGTACCAATACAAACAATACTTTTGAGTACCTAAAAGGCATTGCGGTTGGTAATTTGTTGGTTGTTGCTGCGGGTCAAATTCCAGGCTACTGGGCATCATTCATTTTCATCGACTCTTGGGGAAGGAAACCATTGCAATACATGGGCTTCATTGCTCTCGCTATTATTTTCCTCGTTCTAGGTACGTCTGCGAGAAACTTATCAAAGTTAAAGAGTTAAATACAAAGTAGGCTTCGGATACGATGCGCTTCAAAAGACACCACCTGCACAGGCAGCGTTCATGTTTTTTTACATCTTAGCCAACTTCTTCTTCAATTTCGGCCCCAACGTCACCACCTTTGTCGTTCCTGGAGAGGTTTTTCCTACTCGCTATCGAGCCACCGCTCATGGTCTTTCTGCGGCATCTGGAAAACTCGGAGCCGTCATTGCGCAGATTATTTTTCACCTCAAGCCCCCGAAAAGCAATGCAGAATTTGACTATGGTTCTGGCACGGCAGACACAACTGCAATTAAAACATCGTCAGTAATCACGATATTCCTTGGGTTGTCGCTCACTATTCCCTAGTCTCCAAGTATTTGCTTTTGTGATGCTTTCTGGGGCTGCTGCGACATATCTTCTCCCTGAGCCGAAAGGAAAATCACTCGAAGAATTGTCCAACGAAGACCAAAAAACATTCGTCCACGGTATGCCGTTTCTTCAGCTTCGGGAGCGATATCACTGACAACTCATGGGCAGGCTCTTCTGAAAGTGCTATTTCGAACCATCACTATTGAGACATTCATTTTGTTGTTGTAATATACGGACTTCTTCCTTCGTAATTGTGGTCAGGTGTGGATGTGTCGTGAATAATTAATCCAAGTCATGCTGAGAATTTAATTTGAAAGATTACAAGTCGGGAAGCTATCTTTAAGCGCCAGCAATCGCTCCTACTGTATCAGCTACGGCTGCAGTGGTGGTCTTCTCTGATCTGATTCTTTCCATGTAAACGAAAGTGATGATAATGTCGTCTAGCATATGCTGTCCTTGAGGGAGTACTTCGAGAAATGCTGGCCGAATCTTCTTTGTCGAAAAAAGATGCTCCTCCTTTGGATGAAATGTCACTATTGGCATTTTTGTCTGCCTCTGGATGAGCTGAGAGCTCGGTTGATTAGCTACACGTTTCGAAACGCAGCTGCGAACGGCACCAACCTCGCAGTTATCCGGGGTCATTTTCCAAGAGTACTCAATACCATCAGGTCCTGTATATAATCTCTCTCTGTTAGATGTCACGATATCAGAATACCATTACGATGCGAAGTATTAGAATCACATACCCCCAACCCTTAAGTTTACCTTTCAAATCTCCTTTGCGCAGAACTTCTTTGGCCAACAAGTTCACATTTCCCATTCTGATTCTCGAGTCTTTAAAACTACCAGAACTGGAATGGTACTCAATCTCTGCCAAAGGCGAATAGGTGTTGTTAGGCATTAGTTTCGAGATAGATACAGTTATTCCGCCACTCAAGGAAGAGTGAGGGGACTCGGCTTTGTACAGCACTAAGCCACTGGGGGCGCAATAGTCAGAGCGCCAAGGGTGTGAAGAGGACGAAAGAGAAAGTTGCATGGCGCGAAATTTTGGTTACGGTCGCTCGAAGAAGCCCAGGTTCATTTATGTGAATTCCTGGTCAGTGTTCATCGCACGCTCCGCCTGGCACCACTGAGGATTCATACCGAAATGACCTCATTCAACTCTCCATGTGAATGACATCCTGGCCAATTGGTAGCGATCGCTAGCCAAGGTTCAGTAGATGGAAAGACAGGTATGATAGATCCGAACCCAGCAACAAGGCATTCTGCCTAGGATATGAGATGAAAAACCAGAGATTGTTATACATTACAATCATGCGAAGTAGAAGTTTTCCACTGTAAAGTGGTTGGGACACCAGCAAGTATTTGGTTTTTAGAATCTAGTGAAGCTGGGCATGGCTGTAGCAGATTAGGCTCGTTAGAAAACTCCGCCGATTGAAGCAACAACACCATTAGGGCCTCGTAGGACACTAACCCATTTTCACAATTTCCCCGTAAGCTGCGACACGGTTCTAGAGAAAGATTGCGGGCTTTGAAATGGGAGTCGGAAGCGAGCTTCGAAGCGGCAATCAAACCTTTGATGAATGCTGTCAGAATCTCTGTCTACGACTGATAGGAGTTTACGGTGTGCCCTGCCTCGACATACTTTTCCTCCCTCTTTAACTCGACTTCTCGACATCTTCAAAGCTGTCAACAAGTTCAAGCCGCTGCTCTTCTCGAGATTCGATACTCATATTCAATCATAATCGACGCTGTTCACCAAAAGAGGAAACGTCTGCATGACGTGTTGCTGTTTGAGTCTCAGTCAATGCCCCTGATTTTCTCTACTCCGATGTATATATACAAAGAAGCCCTGCCTTGATGCGGGATTGCCTTCCTTTTTTCTACCTACTCTTCGAACCATGGTTGATTGGAAATCTCCAGCCGTGATTTTGGCCAATGGTCGGATTGTTGTAAACATGATTCATGTCATCGCTGGAGTTTACTTGTGCGTTGTTTTAAACTTCATTAGTAGCCCGAAACATATATTCTAAGACTCGTCTGTCACTCCAGGTACAACTTCGTAGCCCACCTAGACTTTGATTTCGACTTCATTTTGGGAAGAAGAAAATTCAAGTGGCCTTTAATTGTCTATTTCGCCAATAGGTATTTCATGCTTGGCTTTTATATCGTTATGTAAGGAAAAAAAATTACTTTCGGGTACGAGCTTTAAGCCAATGACCTTGCTTTTCGGATATTTCACTGTACAGGTTGATTCTTCATAACAACCCCAGGTACGTGAGGCTCGATCGGAGTCTCTGAATTCTGCTCTTCACGTCGCTAACCTCGCTGCACAGTGACCGTCACCTCAATTGTCAACTCATTTACGATTTTCTTCACATATTCGGAGAATTTTCTAGAGGCCTTGCCAGTCTCAGTTTTGCTCTCAGAACGTACGACATGCCTGGCTGTACCCTTGCTACAAACTCACCTTTTGGGAACCAGGATCGCAGTGTGGTCACAAAACCGTTTCGTGATTGCAGGACTATGTTTAATGACATTGGGCCAATGGGGTATCATCGCCAATGGTTAGTACCTTATCAAGACTATGGCTACTAAGCTGATTTGGAATAGGTATTAGGGCTTCAAGCGCTTCCTGGCTCGAAGGGTACGGTTGTTTCCCAAGTTTTGACTCTACCTGGTATTGGACACTTGTTCTATTCATCTACACCGTGGTCTTCGACTTCGTTTTTCTGGTGCTCAATGCCTACAAGCTCGGAATAAGAGGCGGCGCAAGATCGAAGAGTGGTTTCGCAAACTTGATATTTAAACAGGGATTAATTTTCTACATGATTGCGTACGTGGATCCCTGCCTGCCGAACATAAAGCTTGAACTAAATTTGCGTAGCTTCCTGGTTGATCTCCTTGCCATTATTTTCTTAGCCATGAACCTCAATTTGGTCATGGCTACCATTATGACAATGCCAGCTGAACTTATACCAACGGTCGGTCGTATTGCTACTCCCAACTTCGATTTCTAACTCTCGTTTTGCACTTAGCTCATTGCGGGCCACGCTTTTCGATCTCTCACCATGTTTAGCACTCCAACGGACATGAGGTTAGTGTTATTCTTATCTTATATATCTTATTTAACGTGGCGGAACCACTTCAGCACACAGTCATCGTTATTCTTTGCAAAATCTCATTCTCGTCGGCCGTCCAACGGCGTATCAGGCGTATCTATCCAGGGGAGAACACAAAGGACGAAAGCGATTGAAATCGAGGTGATAAACTACTGGTCCATTCCTCGCAATATTGGTTTATTTTATTTTGATTCGTAGATGAAAACGTCAACTTTAACAGAGACTGAAAGTCAGGGCGACTCTCAGCATTTCGGATCTAAGCCATGACCGCCTTTTGGCGGGCTTGTTTCCCTCTCATCAACCTGTACTCCATGTTTGAGATGCGGAGGTACACTTGCGAGCCTTAATCATAGACTGCTGTCTTTGAGGATCGCATGTCAAGCGCATGCTCCAGACGGGAAATGAAGTAGTTGATAAATTGGATTGGCATAGTCGCGTAAAGTGTTCCCCTTGTAACAAAGCTCATATTCGTGAAGGAGTTATGTAGAGCGTCCAGGAGCGCATTGCTAGTCCATGAAAGTTAAAATCTCGAGAAGATTTCAAAAGCCGGGAGCAAAATTGGGACTGATCTCGACAAATTTGGCCTCAAGAGTTGAGATCCTGAAAAAAAAAAAAGTATATCAGTAAGAATCATTCGGCGCCATAGAGAAAACAATCAGAGAGGATAATCGCAGCGGAGGTCGAGTTCATGTGAAATAGATATATAATATACGATGTGACATGAACGAGAAAAGGATGATATACGCCCCTGTGGTAAAGCATATGCCTTGCCACGTCCCAGTCAGCTTCGAGGAGAAGATGACATGAAAGGAAGTATAAAAGGCAATGTGAAATGTGGTAGGTAAGGAAAGAAGAACTATTGAGGGTAAAATAAAAGAATGTAGTCGGATAATCAAGCAGTAAGAGAAGGGCGAGAGTGATGGAACAAGCTAGGAGATGAAGGTCTTCGCTGAGAATTAATGTACGTTTGATGGTGTATCCGGGGTGGGAAGCGAAATAGAATGTTCAATAACATCGAGGGGACCAACGTATTGTCTTATTCTGACAGAGTTGACCGAGGATGGTGATGACGAAGACGAATGAGGCAACGCCTGGCAGATTTAGGAGTTCAGAGGCCAATACGCTATACTGCCGCCGATGAAGAACCTCCAGCACCACTCGACGATCCGCCAGGAGCAGCCGCAGCAGCACTCGAACCACCCAACCTCTCTTCACCGCCCCGTCCCGCCTTGCCGGCCCTACCTGCCTCTGTTTCGGCAGCACCACCCTCACCACCAACTGCACTCTTATTCAGCGCAGTGTACGCAGGCGGCAGTTCGATAGTCTCTGTTTCTTCTGCCGGCGGAGGAGCACCACTAGGACCAGCATCATCATGCTGAATAATATTCACAGGTCTCATCGGCCTTGGTGCACCTCCTTTTCTCCGTCCGCCGTTCGCTGATGAAGCACCAGCAGAGTAATGGTCGCCATGTTGACTACCAGCAGCTGTACCGCCCAATCCATCAGGTGTTGTCGCCCGCGTGTAGAACGAGTCACCAAAGGTTCCAGCACTCAACGGTCGTCGCTCGTCGTTGGTTGCACTGACGGTACCATCGTGACTTGACCGACCGCCAACAGTCGGGTCAGGAACCAGGAATGGCTCAGGTTGATAATATTGAGGAAGCTCGTTAGGCCTGGCTCCTCTCCTCCTCCGCTCGTCTTCATCATCATCATCGTCCGCATTCAGCAGGTCAGGCCTCTCCTTGACCCTTCTCGCTTTCTTCTGCTTCCTCTTCCAGAACCAAAAGGCCAACAGAGCCAATATGAACACAAGAATACCACCAATGACTCCTCCGATAATGGCACCTGTGTTGCTCTTGCTACTCCCTCCTCCATCACCACCACCAGTTCCACTACCACTCTTGTCAGTCGGATAGCTACCTCCAGCTGGCTGCCCAGGGGTTGAGCTAGGACTGTTCGCGTCGAGGCAGCTCTGATCAGGCGCAATGCCAGCGCCGACAGAGAAAAGAGAGCTTCCAGCTGTCCCGTTGCCTCGTCCATCTCCTCCGACGAGTAGTAAAGTTGTACCAGCACGTAAAGACGGCTTCCAGTTGAACCCTGTACCTTGTCCTTGCACCTGCGATATGTCTGACCGACTAATGGCGAAGGATTGGCCACCAGGAATGACGCCCTGGAAGTTGGTGTCACTAGACGATGGGTTTATCCTCAGCGGCAGAGAAAGAGAGAAGAAATGGAAAAGCGAACCCAGTAACGGTAGCAGGATCCCACCATATCCTTGTATTCTGACACTGTACAATCTGATTGGCGGGTTCAATGCTATAGAAGTACAAAGGAGCGACGTTTTTTGAAGGGTCGAAACATGACCCATCATTCGATGAGGTGACTTGTGCAGCCACACTTGTGCCTCCTGTGCCGAACCCAGAGGCATCACTGATCTAGAAGTGGAAAGGTAGTCAGTTAGTTTTTGTTCAAGAACGAACGGAGCCACGAAAAAGGGTGAAGAAGAATAAAACAACAAATCGACTAAAAGGCAAAAATGAAGAATAAACAAATCGGATTGCTACTCTTCTCATCAAGAGGTCACAGTCGAGTTTCTGGGCGGCTGTCGTCCAAATCTTGTTCTCGTCATCCCACTATCACCGTCAGCTCAAGCCAAGATTCACAAAAAGCCTTCCCAGCAATGCGATTCTCCACATCCACCTCAAGACACTGATAGAGATCGCCTATGAAATACCCTCAACAAAACGAGGCTGCCTCGCCTACTTGACGCAACGTCACAGGGACACGGTGCAAAAGCGTCAAAATGAGGAATCGATGGTGACAGGGGTGACGCTCATGCGGGGTTATGACAATGACAAAGACGGCGGGCAGAGCGGGGTAAGGACATAATGGACATTGAACGTCATGAAGCAGCAGTGGTGATGTTGATGTTGAAAGCGGAGAGGAAGACGAAGGGGATGAGGCTTGAATGATGGTTCGTTTCGTAGAGTTCTCCAGGCTTCGTATATGCGGTCTAGGTTGATGATTCGGCCGTTGAGGAATGTTTTAGGTCGTATATGCGGTATACATCGAAGAGCCGGCCAGTTGCGAGATACGTTCGAAGTAACCGGTACTCAAACACGTTCACTGAGTCGAGTGTTCCCAAGAACGCGAATCGAAGTGCAAGGCGCTCGGCCTAGTGTACATCTCTCATATGCGCGACAGTCCTCAAAGTGATGGATAGTTTTGAGCTCCTAAAAGAAGAGCCAGTCAACACTTGACAAAGAATCAACAAACTAACCAACTTACTCAATACCCAACCAAGCTCAATACCCCAAAAACGACTCTTCAAATCCACCGTCCAGCACCTAACCCTCCAGTTCTTCCCAACTCGAGATGCCTAATCCGACTGCACGATTCCACTGAGAAGACGCCAAGCGCACGATATCGTATCGGGCTCAACTCTCCGTCTCCGTCTCCTCATCCCCATCTTACTTCATCTCATAGACTACCTCCTAAACCTCCCAATTCTTCATCCAAGTAACGTCCAGAGCCAAAATAGACCCTGATGCCAAGCAATGATAAAAATGGATTCGAATAGATCCAGCCAGTTCTGCGCAGTGCGGCGTAGGAAACGTGGGAGAGGCGCGCATCGCATAGCTCTTCCGAGAATCCGAGCGTTTGACATACTTGTTGACCAAATTATGATGGCGGCGTACGGCGTATTGATAACGATGATGATGATGATCAACGTCAGCAAGTGTCGGGATATCGCATGTTCCAGTTGTATGCGAGGTTACGAGGTTACGGATTACGGATTACGGATGTGGGAGATGGTGCAGGTCATAAGTCGAGATGAGATGAGATGAGATGAGACGACAAGGGAAAATGGGCGAGGGGTCGGGTAACATCCATCGCAGGCAGTTAACTTTAGACCACACCAAGAATAGCACCGTCGTCGGATGAGGCGGTTGAATGGGTCGGAAAAATAACGACAGCAACGCCCATTAACAGCATCAACACCAGCATCAATTGAATGAGTGGGTCCCTTCGAATGTGTCTTCGTGATTCAAAGATGCGGGGCACGGTGGCGGCGTGCCGTCGTGCCGTGACGACGCCTTCCCTTGCGGATTCGAAACGCCGTTTCTATGCCTTTCGAGGCAACCTGGTTGGGTTGGGAGAGGGATCTCCGGGACGTTTGAACAGCCGTTGTAAGGATGTCGAGAAGAGGGGTGTCAACCCGTTTTTTTTGGCGTCGGCTGCGAAATGGGTTGAAGAAGACGGAAATTTTCCCGATGAATTGAAGAACCCATGGATGCGAGGTGTGGAAAAGTCGAAGTGATTGGACGAGCCAACGTAGCTCTTGGTCGTACGATATCGCAGCAGGCTAGTCTTCCCAGTAAATCCCCCGTGATAGGTGTATATGCGGCCCATGGTGGAGTGAAGTGGTGGAAGCGGGGTTGGGTTGAGATGACAGATGGAGTAGTGGAGTACAGTGGGGCGGTGGACCAAAAAAAGGGTTGGTAGGTCGTAAAAATTGAAAAGCACCAAAAGTAAAAGCGACCAGGAGAAGAAAAAAGTAAATATCGAACATAAAGAAAATAATGCCTACCACAGTCACGAATTGCGAATTGGCTGGAAAAGCCAACTTGAAGGATAAACTCTTCGAGGTTCCATTAAATGCAATATCCAGAATTTTCCTGGCCTCGATGTTGTTAGCCAGAGGAGATGGCCCAGACGGGACGAGGAGGGCACGATAAGGCGGTTTTCCATCACCAGAGATGTTGATGGTGAGCTCTTGACATTGGGAGGGCGGTGCGGAGAAGGCCCACGAGTAGCCTGATGCGAGGGGCAACGAGGAGAGAACAGAAAGGGCGACGGAGAGAGAGATGCGTGCAGGGGTGAGAGACGAGGAAGAGGACATTGACGAGTTGGATGTAGTCTTGGATTGGAGGGTCGTCGTGTGTTTATCGTTTCCCCGCAGAAATCAAAGGCGCAAGGACAACGGACAAACAGAGATTGACATCACAACTCGATGACAACACTGCATTCCCACGCCCACCATTTCATCACAAGGCTTATCCCTATCTCTGAGTCTTCAGGTGCGATCATATTTTATCTGTCGAGTTGGGGACACGCGTGCCTGTAGCTGGAATAGACTTGGTCTCTGAGCGTGCCAGATCTCTCAACGAGTCAAAAGTCTTTGGGATCCCAGACTTGTTGGTTGCGTCTCGTGTCCCCTACGCTGATCTTCAAATACGTCTTCCAACTTGCCTCGCTTCATTCTCTGAAATCAATCAGCCATATCCCGGTCTGGTGTCTTTTTCCTTATTTCTTATATTTCGATTCTGTATTCCTTTCGACTCCCTACAAAGCCTTTCATCGAGATTATCGACCCGCTCAGACTGCATTTGTGTCTCCGAACCTATTCGTATGAGTTCTTCCTCTCCTTTTGGTTGTCCAACTCCCCAGCTTTGCTGGCTACAGTCAATCTGGGCGTAGAAAGCCAACGAAGTGTGCTAGATCTCAAAGCGGCCCACACAATCTATTGCCGATATCAAAGTTTCAACCAAACTCTATTTTCATGGGTGATGACGCGATAACTTCAACCTGATCTTCGTGTAAACAACCTTCGCAATTTGATCTTATTCCAGCTTAGATAGACTTGGGTCATCTATGTTCGTCTTTGACTAATAAACTACGCCTTCCCTCACTATCATCCGAACCATCTGCTCAGGAGCATAACCCATTCTACAGTCACTATGATTCCAAGAGATTCCAAGATCCTTTCCTCGAAACAGTGCCCATTATAACTCGTGGGCCGCATCGTCTTCCCAATTCACAACTCTGCCAGCCTATCATATCACTTTGCTTGATATTCGACTCGCGCTTGGGCCATTTGCTGCGTCCCACATCCTGGCCGTACGCTCTGAGACTCTAAAACACCCCAAAGATATTATGCAGCTTTACCATTTTGGAAACGTTGCTTGGCTTAGGCTTGTGAGTGGCAGTTTCAAAAACTAACGGGGGGGCATTCCGCTGAGCAGAGATCGTACCAGAGCTAAACATCGAACTTGGGACTGGTCAAACAAATCCATCGTACAAGGTTGAATCCAGGCTCCTTCTTCATGAGAGATGACGAAGCGAGCAAGGCAGCGATGGGTATATCCAATTCTCGGTCTCCACAAACCATAAGGCAAAGAGTTACGAGCTATTCCATCGTTAGAACGAATAGCTTCGTATCGAATGTATGAACATTTAAAACATCCTTGAGTTACTGTTTCTCCAGATTTAACCAAATCCAATCGCCTTTGATCAAGTACCCATTATCGGGTAGTCTACAGTCACTTCATGGCCCAAGGTGCTTCTTTTTGAAGTGTTCGATACTCGGAACAACAGGCTTCGGATTCCGCCCAGGGTACGCCTCATTTTGAACTATTCCAAGCGCAGTTTTGAGTCGTGCACCTTCTTTCTCCATTTTCCACCCTGTGGCTTCGTACTTCTGGGCGGCTTTGAGCTCTTCGGGTGATAGAACCGGAGGCGATGTTTCTCTACTCGCGGACCCAGTCATCTGAGGACGTAGAATTCAGCCAAAGCTGTGGATAGGAAAATGAGGGAAGACTCACGCGTTTTTGTAGTGTTGAATACGTTAACAGTCGCTTGTCGAGGTAAGCTTCAACTGTATCTTGAAGCTCTCGTCCATCGAGTCTATCTCGCGTGAACGGTAGGGGGCTGCATATGACTATCACGACCAATAGCAGTATCAGTACAATGTTGACATGATGACCAAAAATGGTAAATACCTTGGCTCACTGAGAGGGCGATGAATGAGAACAGTATTTTGGAGAAATGCATTATTGAGAGACGGGGCTGTTACGACCTGCGTAAAGTTTGAGATGGGCCATGAAAGAAAGAATTGGAGTGAGCTTTTATACATTTTTGAGGCGCAGTCTTTCGGTTTTTCGGTAAACTCAAAGTCAAAACCTCGTTTCATGTCATCTTTACCTCAAAGGGGTGTTTCACGGAGTCCTACTACTTCATTCTTAGGCTAACGAGTCCCAGAGCAACAAGTAGGCGTTTGGACTCCCGATAACAGGTCTACTGTAGTGAAGGGCGACGGCAAAAAAGCCTAGATGCTAGAACTCTACTTTCGAGATCGCTTAGTTTTTCTGAGAAAACGTCTCGTCTGATACCGCTCGACCTTTAGCGCTTCGTGAATTGCGTAGATACATCACTGAACACCATGTGTGTATTGCTGCAAGATGTCGAATCAGCAAGCCTGGCAGTAGCAAGCGAGGGAAAGTAAAACAAGCCTGGTTTCAAATCGCATCATACTCACGCCAGCTCTTCTGCTATCGAAGCTGTGCAGAAATTGGGAGGTCGCGTCTCCTGATTTGAGGAAAGGAACAGGTTTTCAAGTTTGCAACCATCAATTTGTTTTTCTGTAACCCCGTAGTAGAGCGATACTCCACTCTAATGTTCAACTCCCCAGTTTTCTCCTTAGCATTTCATGACAGCCTCGGAATTAGGCCCCGTTTGGGAGAAAGGCAAGCGAGAATTTCTGTGCTGGCCACGCGATTCTGTGAGATTTCGGATTTGTTTTGTAGTCGTCTGAACATATAACTTATGTTTGCTGAAATGTCGAATAACTTGTCCGTCGCCTATCAAGATACGCTTTGATCGTGTCTCAAAGCTCTTGTCGATCTGTTTTCGTCCCGTTCACGAGTCCTGGACGCGGTCATTGTCTACTGGAGACTTACTGTACTACAAAAAAAAAATCGAAGCCAGTTATCAGTAAAGTCTTTCTTCGTTGGGGCTAAACCAGTAAATAAGCTTGACATCGAGGTCCCGTATCATGGAATTGATGAAGAAACTTTGGGCGCTTAGAGTTCCCTGTTATCCAGCATGATAATTTGATAACAAATCCAGATTGGGCAATATAAAACCGTTAATCGCGAGTATACGGTGAGTAGTTGTGAGGATTGTTCTAATGCTGCCGCAAGGAAAGCTGAGCCGAAGCTATGTGTAGAACATACCTAAGCGAAGTGTTCAGTTGAGTAAAGCGCCTACTAAGTGTTGCAGAAGCCGACTGACTCGAAGGTAAGAACAGCCAGTGATTACTTGAAGCTTGGGCTCGGTCAAAGTCAAACACTATATCCTCAAATCTCAAGCTCTACTTACTATAGATACTTACCCCATGTATGCGTATTCTGCCCCGAAGCCAAGGCAATCGTTGGTTAATCGCGAGCTTCATGAGTAAAAATAGAATGTTGTTTTTGTTTGTTTGATCTCAACTTTCCCCTCCGTGATGGAATTGCATGGGCAAATCTATGGCGTAAAGCGCAGATGCTGGAACTCTGCGTTTGAGGTGTCGCCTAGTCTCTTCAACACTTATCTCACGTGGAAGGCTCGTCTTCTACGTTTCGACCCTTGGGGCTTGTTACTCCAAGAAGTGAGCCGCCACTGAACACAATGTCATGGAGCGCTCATCACAGCAGGATGACTCGTGTCAGTGAATTTGCAGTGTGGCGAATGGAGCAGAGTCAGTCAGGTTTTGTGGCTTGCGACCAGTTGCTGGACCGGGATTGTAGGCCCAGAGAAGAAAAGGCAGAGCTGAAAATGTCAGAAAGTCAAACTGGTTCAGTTCTTCTAACGTCTGGACATGCAGCCTATTTTGCAGATGCCCTCCTGTCAGCATTTCTCCAGTCCAATAAACACCCGACTAAAAGCGTTTTCCAGTTGCTGGTTGACTTATAGGTTTAGAAATCAATTCAACTTGAACTTGGTGTTGCCGTGAGTCGAGTTGGATGGTGGATTGTTCGAAAGCGAGACTCGGACGAATTTCTGTTGCTGCACCATTGTCTATCGCAACACATCCATCCCCATACCGTTGAACCTAGAAGTTTGAAGCACGAACGACTGCATCTCCATTGGCCATGGTTCGTAACACCTCAGCTGCTCTTCGCTTCTGCCATACCACCATTGCCCTGTCACGTAGTACGCCTCCCTCAGCACCTTGTACATGCTGATGCACTGGTACTAGGTACTCACCGGTTGGGGCGAATTTCCACTTCAAGCCGCTCGCGACCAGTTACCACCTCACCTCGTCCAATGGAGATTATTTAAATTTCCCGCTCACCCTCACCACGACTTAATACAGGAAGGTCAGTGGTCGTCCTTTCTTTTGGAGTTCATCCATGCGGCTCCTAGCAACCCTTCGCCTATAAGGTTATGGTGCCTTTCAGTGGGCACCCCCTTATTCCCTGACTCACTTCTGGTCTTAGTTTACCTAGTGAGAGAGCGAGCGCAAATTCCAGGGAACCGGAAGAACGCAGCGATAGGGTATCACAAATTCACAAATTATTTGTAATCTAGAGTTCATGGCCTAAGCTTCTGCTTCAGTATGAAATCAAGCTTGTCCTGAACAGGAGGCGTCGGATTCAACTCGGGATGCTTCTTTTGCCTCTCTGCCGAAATCCCATGTTCAAACTTGGCATTTTTTCCCTCCATTTCCCAGCCTTTCGCTTCGTGTTGTCTCTGTTTTTCGCGCTCTTTGGGTGATAGGACAGGAGGAGAGCCTTCTTTCTTAGCAACCAGATTCTTGGCGCCTACGAATTTTTGACCAGTCGACTGAGGAACGTAAACGTCAATCAAAGATGTGGATAGAAGAAAACAGCGCAAGACCCACGTGTTTTTGCAATGTCGCGTGCATGATCTGTCTTCTTTCAAGATGGGCCTCAATGGTGTTTAGAAGCTCTCGTCCATTGAGTCTATCCAGCGTGAACGGTAGAGGGCTTGATACGACGACTGGGATCAATTATCAGCACAATCGTTGCATGCTGACTAAAGGTGCGAATCACCTTGACTGAATGCGAGAGCGATGAGCGAGAACAATAACTTGGAGAAGTGCATCATCAAGAGACGGTGCTGTTACGGCCTGCGTAAGATTTAAGATGAAGAACCTTTGTCTACCGGAGACTGACTGAGCAGTAGAAGAAAGAATTAGGTCCAGCTTTTATCGATTTTCAAGAGGATAACGCCTTCTCAGTAAGACGAAATCATCATTAGACTCAGGGTCATAATCTCGTTTCATGCGCTGATTTTGGTGGGTCTGACATCTTGCTACAATGATATCTTCAAGCGATGCTCTCAAGCACAAATGATTGAGACAAGAATCGAGCTCGTTCGCTGGGAAGACTACCATAGCTGCCTCCAACCCCAGTCCAGCCCGCTCCAATTCGAGTGGATCCTGGTCTACGTGCTTTGATCGCACAAACAAGCAGACCTCTGCCAACATGGCGCCTGTACAGACCATGCCTGCTAATTAGGATCACAGGCCAACATGCCACTGAAGTGGTCTCGCCAACTGGAAGGAGATGAAAAAAATTGCGCCTCCACTCGCCACCTCATAAGCGAGATTTAACTGATCTGGATGACGCATTGTAGAGCATAGACGAGAGTACAGCGATCTCGAGTAGTTCATTACTTTGTTGTCGATTTCATACTGCGGCACGATATCGCCAGTAAGTCGGATTCGAAATCGCATATTTGCCGCTTCTTATCGCCGGATAGTAAGCAGGCATTGCAGTTCGTGGGTTTTGTAGTCACAGTGCTTGGTAATAAATTGACCTCAGCAGCTCCTGGCTTGATCTGGCAGATACGCGCCGTCCATCGAGTCGGCAGAGGAGTAAAGCGATCGATGCTGGCTCCGAGCGGGGGAATTTCAAGCAAGTCTGTCAAGACGACTGACATAATTTTTTTAAAGATAAAGATGAGTTTTCTCCTGCCAGTAAAATACACTTTTCCCCGCAGTAATTGGCGGAGTTATGGTCTGAGTCAAGGAGGGACCAAACACTGTGGCAACGAAACGCGTCGAGTCACACCGCGTTCTCTAGCTCCGAGTCTCACCACTATGACCCAGCTCAGAGACTGCTTCAGGAATATCTAAGCCTGACACGTTCGAATCTGCTTTTCTGGCACCACGGACTCTGAGAAGTATCCATATATGAGGTTTGACTTTCATTAATCTCATATTACATTTTTGCTGAAATTGTCCAGTCTACGATGTCCCAACTACCTCGCTTTCTCGACTTCAAAACCTCAGGCCATGCACCATCAAAAACGACCTTCTTACAGTGATCTGTCGCTGTAGCTGCAAAGACTAGAACAAGAACAAACAAATGGGGGTTGGGTATCGCGTGTTGAGCAGGACGATGGCGATAGAGAGCGGGAGCAACATCATGGGGGCTCAGGCATTCTGAACTCTACAATTGGGAGTTGGAAGGGGCTGGCATTAGGAAAACGCAACTCCCCGGTTCCTACGGGCTACGCCTAGACGCCTCTGAAAGGGAAGGTTCATAACAACTGAGCTGAGGAAGTTTGGAAGCTTCTCCGTTTATCGTTTTTTTTTATAATGAGAAGATTCAGGTCAGCTTTTATTTTGTCCAAGTACTACTTTTCATATGCTTACTTTAAACCTTCTCGTTTTGATAGTTTCACCCGTTGTCAGATGTTTAGATACGTTTCAAAGTGCAAAGATGGGGGATCGAGTGGACATTCGATGAGTTTAGAAATGACGAAGATGAGAGATTCTGCTGCCAATTTTTCAGCGCCTCAACATCCGTTGGCCAACACGTCTATGTGTTCCTTTGATGGTACAGTGATCGAATTGCCCTCGGGTCAATTGAGGGGGTATTGCATCCCCAGAAAGACAGAGAGGTTCATTTAATTTCACCGGCTTGGCCGCGCCGCTGGCACCCACAAGTCTGCTCTTTCCCCCATGATCATGCAACGCCTCATCCTCCTCAAATTGAACAAAGCTTGGGTCTAAGCTTTGGAGAAATTATCTGGCAGATTAAGACCCACCAGCAACAACTCAATATCTCATCAAAGACGGAAGATACATTCGAAAGTGGGCGAGCAAGCCGTTTATGCGCAAGGTCAATGGTCAATGGCAAGAGAATTCGGTGTGTTCTCTTTCCTTTTGCTTTCCTACTCTCTTCAAAGTCTTAAATCCACTCCGATAGTTTCGCATCGTCAGGAAAGATGCTTCATTCCCGCAGAAGCTATATCAACTAGTTCATTGTCGAACTTGAATAGTCAGTTCCTTTATCCAAACCGTTTACCTTCTGTATTACTTACACCTACTCTTCCGCACAGAGCAAAGAAAAAACGAATCAGCAGCATATGGAGGCTGGTATTGGACCGAAAAAAAACTTTACGGCAACTAAAGACGAAGTCTCACACGTTCAAGCTTCAGGTCAAACACCCGTCCGTACTCTTCACGGTGTTAACCATTGTTAGTGTTTGTTCTGTGACTTCTGTCCGTTTGACTACTCAACTTGATCGGACAGGCTTTGATTGTATTTTCTTCGGACCAAGCCAGAGACGGAGGTACCAAGAGTCCCTATAATTCTTCCCGCCTTTAGTTTGAACGCTGAAAATTTCTACTTTTCCAGGTCCTCTTGCGAATGATGACGACTGACGTCGATGTAACTCACTCATCGGATTATGAGCCTATGTTTGAAGACCGCGTTATGCTTCCTACGTGCCTCTGAACCGGAATATGCGAGACGTGCCGCCTACGAAGACTAGGCCCAAGAAGAGGAAATACTGGAGAAATTCCCCTATGATGAAAGTGGCAGATATACAGCCTCTCTTGAAGGTCCAGGTGGAGTCCTCGTAAGTCATATTCTCGTATGCATCTCACCCTTTTCTGCTGCATCTAATATGATTTCCGCGTTGCAGCGTGCGTCTTAGGCCGCTCGTCGGCTCCGTCTGTCCTTCCCAACGAAAGCCCCCACGATACCTTTATTCGCACATGCTCCACTGGATAAAGTTACGGCACCATTTGGCCATTCGTCTTCAAGGACCCCCGGCAGTAGACCAAGAACCTAGATCGTGCGATGAGGGGTTTTGTCCGGACTGGCAGAGCCATATTTTGTCCGGATTATACCTAGGTTTCGTCGATTTCAATTTTTTTGTCCGGACAAGAGCACCTAGGTGGTTTTTGGCCAAATTTTGTCCGGATTTCGTGATCTAGGTGCTCTGAGGCTAGATTTTTGCTCGGGACCCCAATTACACCGAAAACGCGATGTTTGGAGACATGTAGAGGGTTGAACAAGGCTACATTGCATAACTACACTATTCCTCAGTATCCGCGTTGTTGGATGGCTTCCGTTTTCTAAACTCTTTAATCACCTCTCGCAACAGCCGCTCTCCTTGCTGAAGTTGGCGGAACCGTGCGTAGTCTGCTGATGAGACTTCCAGAAAAGGAACTTGAGGATCGCTTTCGTTGGGGTTGGAATCGAGGATGCAAAGGAATTGATAAGGAGGGATTCGAGCGAAGTGCCGTGTTTGCAGTCTTGAAGTATATAACCACTATTTCGGATGAGACTCGAACGAGATTTTGTTTGATAATGGTTGATATTGGGACCCGACCATCGGAGAGCAATGCTTGGTCTAAGAAGGCCTTTGGGATCTCAAAAGCACTCTTTTTCGCAGCACGAACAAAGTTCGGTAGGTTGTGATCGTAGACTTCGCCAGTACCGATCCATTCACTAGAAAAAAATTTGTTGCTGAATTCTTCATCTGAAGGAATATCCACTCTTTCCATTTAGGTCACCCGAGAACAGTGACGAGAAAGCGCAACCCCAGAATAGCAAGACATTGACGGCGGTAGTATTACTGAACAGAAGATCGTCGTACTGATATGGATGGATTGAAGATCACTCTACGGCTTAGACCATATGTTACCCCAAAAAAAAATCCACACCCCCGACAATTTGTCCGGATTCTGGCTCTAGGTAGGCCCAAAAATTTCTCATTTGTCCGGATGCTGCGATGAAGGTGTGCCCAAAATTTGGCCCAATTTGTCCGGATTTGTACCTAGCAAATTTCGAAAATTTCTCCAAATCTGTCCGGATTTGTACCAAGGTGTTTGGTCTACTGCCGGGGGTCCTCGTCTTCAGCGCTCAAGCCTTTCACTCTTCGTTCATCAGACGTGTTCTCGACATCTGATCACGGAGGAGTCGACTTCGAGTCGGTTGTTAATACCCACGTCATCATTTCCATCCTCTTCACGCGCCTTGGTCTCAATCAAACCCTCTCCCTCCTGGTTCAACAGTGTATCATATGCGTCTGATATCGTTGTTCGATTGTTTTTCTCTAAAGTCGAGAACAAGATTTAAAAAAAAACTTTCTGTTTCTAGAAAATCCTCTTAATAATTCGTCCTTTATCCTCTTCGCCTTTCGTCGCTACGAAGGTTCCCCAGCTGCCGCCCCGTTACCATTTTTCTTTGCCAATGACTGAGCGTGAATGTCAGCTCTCTCCTTTTTTCGCGCTTCCTTGCGTGCTTTTGATTGTTCATCTTGATAAGCGTTTTCTTCCTTTTCCCTCTCCTTTTTCTCCTTCTTCCGTTCTGGTGTTCTTTGTTGCTTCTTTTGCTCAGCATTCCAGACTTTGCGATTTCCTTCGTTCTCTTTTAGGTCAGGAACCCACTTCACTTGTTTCGAAGGCAAGCTGCCGGATTCTGGCTGCTTTGTATTGTTCTTTGGATCGCTTTGTGGAGTGACGGGTCGCTCTCCGACCGGAATAGGCAGGGCAATGACTGTTATAGCAGCAATAGAGAGCGTAATTAGGATGCTGAAGAGAGCTAATTTCATTTTAGAAGTGACGATAGTGTTTAGTTTGGGGAGGCCTGCTCTAAAGATCACGTCTGTAAATGAAGCTCTTTTATAGGGCTAGGAAGCTTGATCTGATTTCCAGAAGTTGACAACTTAGCAAGTGTGAATGCTAACCTGTGTTCCCTTAGCGCCACTATAATTTTTTGGTTCGCTTAAATGTTCGGTGATCTCTCGCAGCCTTATTTCTTTATACGATTCATTGCCTTACCTCACACCGTCACTCTTTTTAAAGAATTCAGTTTATCATCGACATATCTTGAATGCTTCACAGTTGACACTTTCAACGGCATCACCAATACAACATGTCAGTTTCCTAATCCTATCGAATTAAACAATTTGTTGCTGACGCTTACTTCGTCAATTCAAGTTGCAACCTGACAAGTTACCACCAATTTACTCAGCCATTCAGGTGAGAAGCACACAACAAAACTTGGCAACAACAACGCTGATCTATCAAATATAAATTAATACTTGGGGATATAGAGAGTCGGTGCCCAGATGCGAATCAAGTCTACGGGTTTACGTGATGTTGAGCAACTGGAAGCGCCGCGAGTTGACTGCTTTATGATCATGCGATTTGCATTTGACAAGGTATACTGTAACTCGACTCTTAAGTTCGAGTAACAAGATGAAGATTTCATTTGGACGTCTTTCCCGAGAGGTATGTACTTTCGTGATAACTTTACTCCCACCCTCACCTCGATTCTGGACCTCAGTTATTCAACTAATACCGCGACTCTTAATTTCTCTTGATTATGGGGTCTATCTACATTTCTCGTCAAGGACATATGACACCGAAGAACTCGCGAAAGATAGAAGACATCTCGGTATGACTGCTGCATCTTCTCGTGTTCCAGTCCGAATGATCAGACTGCTCTCGGCTCAACCTTCCATTTTTTAATCCCGTTGTAGCTCATCGAGTTCTCGCGAGACACTGATCCTAATTATCCCTTGTGGGATTAAATCGAGGAGCAATTAAACAAAAAAAACTTGCCTTCGCCTGATATGTCGGAGGACTTTCTTTCGTTCGATGCAAGACAGCCTTGAGTTGCTTGCATCTATTTTATTCAAATTCATTCTTACTTCTTGTGCACACCGTTGTTCCCTTTTCATGTGGATATGAACGATTTCGCTTTCTGTCCGATGACATATCCATCTTATGAGCGTCTCCCAGAATCGTTGTAGCCTTCATAGGCTTCCCGGACTACTAGCTATGATGCTTTCTCGGAGAAGTCTGTGAGTAGATTTATCTCATGACTTTGGTCTCGGTAGCTCAGTATAAAATAACCCTTACAGTTTTTCTTCCACGTGTCTTCACCAACATGAAGTTTCTACTTTTCATCTTCCTGCTCGTTCGATTGACAATCGGCCAAACTGATTGCTCCTTTTCAGGCTCCTTCTACTCTGATTTCTAACCCCAGACTTCCTAACCCATTTGTTGATCTTTCCGGCACGCCTATCACGACAAAATCTCAAAGGCTCTGCCAACGTGGAACCATCAAATCTTGATTTCAGACCTACGAGCTCGGACCTAAACCTACTTCATCCGTCACGGCTACCTACGCATCCAACAAGATAACCATTACCGTCACTGAAGGCAGCACGTCCATCCAATTTGTTGCTACAATCACGCCTCCCGCTTCTTCATCAACCAAAGGGCCTTATCCCGCTTTCATCCCCCTTGGAGGAGCTTCAATTCCTATACCATCTCACGTTGCACTCATTTCCTTTAACAACGAGGAGATCGCGGCCACAAACCCTCGTGCTCAAGGAAAATTCTACACTCTGTATGGTAAAACACATCCTGCTGGGGGTCTCATGGCTTGGGCTTGGGGGGTCAGTCGCGTCATTGATGCGCTGGAGAAGCTGCCAGCAAGCACTACAAACATTGACACAACGCGTCTCGGTGTCACTGGGTGCTCACGTAACGGGAAAGGCGCCATGATCGCCGGTGCATTCGACGACCGTATTCAGCTCACTATTCCACAAGAACCAGGCTCCGGCGGATCTGGCAGCTGGAGGATCGTTGCTGAAATGAAGAAGAACGGGACTACTGTCGAGGATGCGACGCAAATTGTCCAAGGAGATGGCTGGTTTGCGACAGAGTTCGAGAAATACGTGAATAATGTCAACGTGCTGCCATTTGATCACCATATGTTGAGTGGGTTAATCGCGCCGAGAGGGTTGCTGATTATTGAGAATTCGGGGATTGATTACTTGGGGCCGGTTAGTTCATATGGGTGTGCTGTGGCTGCACAGCTGGTGTACGGTGCTTTGGGCGTCAAAGATCATCTTGGATTTTCACAGGCATCCCATGGAACATCACATTGTCAAATGCCGAGCAGCCAGCAGGGTGATTTGACGGCCTTCATCAATAGCTTCCTGTTAAATAAGACGGGAGTAAGTACAGATGTCTTCAAGACGGATGGAAAGTTCACCTTTGACGTCAAACGATGGGTCGATTGGACTGCTGCAACTTTGACTTGATCAGACAACGTTACAACGTAGTACTTGAACCACATGCGGGTTACGAGTAAAAGCTTGATACCGCCTCACAAGTTCGCTTTTAGTGACAATCCAAAATCGTTTTCGTTGTTTTTGGTAAGTTATGTTGGTGAGTGCGAGATTAGCTGAAGATCCGCTTCTGGATTCGAATGAAACGACCGTTACCTTGCAAATAGCCTATGCCATACATCATACGTTTTCTGCAACAGGGCTCACTGAGCATTAGAACCTTGCCATCGTTACTGTTTCTCCGGTGTCGGTGTGAGCCAGAGGTAAGATCAACGCTCAAGTGCACTGCAATCACCCCATGCTACAGCCTACTAACCTGCTGTCAACCCAGAGCTCATGCTTATCTCTTCACTATCCAACTGTCAAACGGGACTCACCAGAGAAGTCACTAATTGGCTAAACATAGTCAACTTTCGACGTTACCGCAGTTCACTGTTTCAAGTGTCAACGTGTTGAATGTATCAATCTCTGAATTGATCGCGTTCCATGCTTATGTCTCCTTCGGAATTTAAACTTGAAGTTTAAACGCAATGAGCGTGACTTTGCTACTATAAATTTACTCTTAAGGCATTCTGCTATATTCAGAGATTCAGAGATTAACTTCTCCAAATATTTGGATAGAATATTTCACCATCTCAAATCCGCCGACTTTCCCTACTCTGGGCAGTTTCAAGGAAGAGATGATCGATGATCATTTGCGAGACCCGAATAGTAAGCGTGAGCATATAAATGCAGGGTTTAAGCTTTGGTTGTTCATCATCGTTTTTCTCCCGAGATGAGGCCCCCGTGGAAGGCGGATGCCTTTCCTTTCACCGCCCATGGGCAAGATGCATTTCACCGCTCAGTTGTTTTGATCCTCCCGTGCACGCAATATCTGAAACGTTACTGAACACCACTTATACTCGACTTTCGTTCAGCTTATGAGGCTCGAGGAATGATACCCAGCCCAAAAATCTATGCTACGCTTGCTACTTTAACGACATTGGTATGCTTCGTGAGCACTATGTAAAGTTTTGCCTGCTGAATTAACTCAGGGCTACGATTATTCCATCACATTTGGGCAAGAAGTAAGCATGGCTTGACCGCTAACCATGGCTTAACCTTCGGCTAACAAACATAGGTGGACCTGGTTTGGTCTCGCTCCTTCACTTTTGGCACGGGTTTATTCTTCCTGACTCGCTACCTGCCATTCATTGACCTTGCTATGACGATATCGGGTCAGTAACCATGATTTTGCTTCGTTCTATGTGCTGAATTTGATCACAGTTTATACTTCATTCAGCGAGGATATCACTGCAGAAGTACGTAAAATAATTCCGTAACTTGTACGTCCCACTAATTTTTTTGGAGGACTGTGTACGGCAAATTCGTACTGTTACAGGTAATAAATCTGCGCAAATTACATGAGTCGTTGAATTGATTACTCCTAGTGCTCCAAACGGTTGGTATTTGCGTTGCACAACGTAAGTGATAAAGTAAAACCCTACCGTTGTGGTTATTAACGAAGATTAGTAATATTGGTCCTTCGTACAATCGCCATCTGGGAAAGGAAGTTCACGGTTGTCGTTAGCCTGGGTGTGCTGTACTGGGTAAATGTCCTGCATCTGTGATGCCAAAAGCATTACTGATTCTAGCACTGTGTGTTGTAGTTGGCGGTTTCATGCTCTATTTATGTCATCGTGCTATATCTCAAATCCCTTCGGTGTAAGTATTCTGACCAGCCACATTCAAATAGTAAAAACCTAATACCTTCGGCAGTTCAAAAACGGCCCTTCCAACCATGCATAATTTCGCATGTCGACGAGATCCTTTTTGTTGGTTTTATAATTATACTTTTCATGGAGACTGGTAAGAATTTCTGCTTTCATGGCTGCTGAATCTGCTCATGTAGAATTTTTCCTGCGTTAGTGGTCGTGGGCCTAACGGGACTGAAAGCATTAAGGAATAGTGAGTTTTACCTCTGAAACCCATCTACTGTGGCTTGAATAACATTAAGCTTGGCGTACATCTTCGCCATGGATAATCCAATTGTACAGACGAGGTTAGTATCTGAATTACTGGTAGGGTGCGCTTTTGATTGATATTTTATGAAGGAATCATCTACTTCCTCCTAATATTTATGGCCTCGGTCGTAAACCTTCTACTTCTCTTGATTGCACCAGTGAGATTTTTCATTTGTTTCGACTTAAGATTATCTACCAACACGAAGGTCTCAAGAATAACTACAAGCTTGTTTTCACTGAGTAAGTGACTTGTCGTCCGGCTGTTTATTCAGATGTTAATCCAGACCGCTGTAGTGCCCAACGAACCTTACACTCTATTCTCTGCAGTCGAGTTATCTTGATGATTCTAGCTCAAAAAAATCAGGTGGCTCCATCCCTTACAGTGTGTTCTGATGAAGATACACATTGGCGATTTGCACGGCCAACGAGTATGATCGAAACAGCGCTCGACTTGGATATATTCACATCACCCGCCGAAGCACCAAGCAACACCCGGACCAAGTTAACCAGCGGTTTAATTGGAAAGTGAGACTCGCCGTTAATTATTTTACAATGTGTTACACCATAGCATCCATATACAACGCGCGGCGAATTTGATTTTCGGCGCAGCCGTTTAGTAATAGATGTCGATTTGCTTCCTCACCTCGAATCTACATACAGCCGAGCTTAGGGAAAATTGAAAAATGCAGTATTAGTAATAATCCCAGCTGATACAAAAGAGCAGGATCTAGAGAAGATGACATCGTCAAACTTTTGTCTGCAACAAGGAATGGCCGGGCAATTGGTGCTTAATTTGGTCCCACGAACTTCTTCACATGCGTGTACTGTTTAGGCATGGTCGTTCAAATCCACAAAGGTTCACGCGACTACTTGGTCTAAACTTCCGAGTTTAGTTGTGATCTTCAAAGAAATACGTGTATAACTCGCGTCTCTTCATTTGAGCTCGTTCCGCCACCGGATTGCTGCTTGTCATCAAGTAACGTCACCTACGAGATCATGGCAGAAGCCATTCAGGAAAACGAAATTCAAGCGGACGATTTGTTGTACTTAAACATAAATAACTGCCGCCAGGATGCAACACGAACAGCGAAAAGCGAGCATACGGGGATATGACCTATACAAGGTACGTCATCTTGCATCTGAAGGCTTGTAAATTGTTGACACTTACTATCTCCAGGAGCTCGTTGAGTTTCCTCCAGATGTTATTCTGTCTCTGAGAAATAATTTACCACCTCAACACTGGACGTGCGAGTCAGTGTTGTCGTTTTGACAAGTGCCAGCAGACAGTGCAGCATACATCAACACGCGGCTGGCTGAATTCAATGAGAAGAAGCGGTGCTCAAGCTCGAAAAAGCCCACTGACATTTTAACTGAGTAGGTCTATTGATCTGCCATCAACGTGATGCTCATCCCTTCACTATCCAGCTTTCGAACAAGAATTACGAATCGCCATTTGGATTGTCGACCATCAAGCTTGCAGCAGTTCACTGTTTCAAGTGTATCAATCACTCCACTCTGAGTCTAATTGATCGCCCTGGTCATGATTTCATTTGGCAAGTTGGTGCCTCCACTGGGAAATGGAAATGGAATAGGCATAAATCTGTTGATATAAACGCATTCTCAAGTGTTCGGCCCTGTTCAGAACTGAGTTTCCTGAAACTTGGATAGCGCACTTTACTAACTTTAATCCACTGATTCTCGCCATTTGACTGAACGATCTTAGGGAAGGTAAATGAGTCACAGATGATCAATTATGGGAACCGAACTGTAGGCACGAGCACATAAATGCAGGGTTCCAGCTGTGACTCTGAATAATTGTATCTCTTGAGGTGAGGTCGCTCTGCATGGTTAATTCCTTTCCTTTCACCCCTCCCATTCACTGGGCAAGATGTATTTCACCACCCAGTTGTTGTGATCCCTTCGTGCCACAATTTCTGGAAGTGTCCTTGCGCATAACAGCTACTTGAAAGCTTTGTCTATTTCATGGGTCGTGAGGCTCGAGAGATGATGTCCAACCCGAAGATCTATGCTATGCTTGCTACTCTAACGACGTTGGTATGTTTTATGAGCAGTTGCGAGGTTTCTGTTTCTGAAGTTAATTAGGTCTACGATTATTCCATCACATTGGGGCAGGAAGTAAGCATGACCCAATGCTCGCAATGACTTGACCTAGACTTAACGAGCATAGGTGGACTTAGTCTGGTCTCGCCCCTTCACCTTTGGCACCGGTTTATTCTTCGTGACTCGCTACCTCCCATTCATCGACCTTCCTATCACAGTCTCGGGTCAGTAAAGTGCCTTTTGTTAGGTCTTACGCGCTGAATTTTATCACAGCGTATTCTTCCTTCAACGAGGATATCACCGCAGAAGTACGTAAAATGACACTATCGCTTGTACATCCGTTAAATTCTGCTGAAGGAATGTTTACGGCGAATTCGTACTGCAACAGGTAAGACAACTGCAAACCGCCAAGTCCTTGCATTGATTACTCCTAGTACTCCAAATGGTCGGCATTTGTGTTGCACAATGTAAGTGATATAGTAAAACCTCGTCAGAACGGATTTCCTTTATTAAAAAACAACTAGTAATATTGGTACTTCGTACCATCGCCATCTGGGAAAGGAAACTCACGGTCATTGTCAGCCTGGCTGTTTTGTACTGGGTATCTGTCTTACCCCTTGACGTCAAAACTATTGCTGATTCAATAATTTTCGTTGGATAGTTGGCGGTGTCATGCTCAGTTTATGTTGTTGTACTGTTTCTCAAAACCCTTCGGTGTAAGCGGTTTAATCAGCTGTGCTCGACTTGTCAGATCTTAACGTTTCTGACAGTTCAAAAATGGCCTTTCCAGCCATGCACCACTTCGCATGTTGACAAAATCATTTTTGTTGATTTTGTAATTATACTGCTTATGGAGACTGGTAAGAACGTCTATTATCAAGCCTACTAAACGAGCCCATGTCAACGTCTTCCATGCGTTAGTGGTTGTGGGCCTAACAGGACTGAAAGCGTTGAAGCATAGTAAGTCTTATTTGCAATATATATCTACTGAGCCTAACCGAGTAGCATTTAGCTTGGTGGAAATCTTCGTCATGGATAATACATCTGTACAAACGAGGTTAGTATCTGATTTAGCAGCAGTGTGCGCTTTTAATATTGACGTTTTATCTAGGATTCATCTACTTCCTTCTGATATTTATGGCATCAGTTGTAAATCTCCTTCTCCTCTTGCTTGCACCAGTGAGATTTTCGCTTGTTTTGGTGCAAAATTCTCTGCTGACAGAAAATTCTTGAGGATAATTACAAGCTCATCTTCACCGAGTAAGTATTCATCAGGCTATTTATTCAGAAGTTAATCAGTACGGTGGTAGTGCCCAACGGGTCTTGCATTCTATTCTCTGCAATCGGGTTATTTTAATGATCTTAGCTCAGAAAGAGAAAGTGGTTCAACCCCTTGCCGTGCGTTCTAACGAGGATACACATTGGCGATTTGCACGGCCAACGAGTATGATCGAGACAGCGCTCGACTTGGATATATTTACATCACCTGCCGAAACGCCGAACAACTCCCGGACCAAGTTAACCAGCGATTTAGGTGGAAAGCGAGACTCATCGTTAAGGACTTTACAATGTGTTACACCGTAGCATCAATATCAACCGAACATCGAATTTGATTTTCGTCACAATGGCTCAGTATTAATAGAAGTCGATGTTCTTCTGTCTCTGAGCAACAATTTACCGCCTCCAAACTTGACGCGAGAGTCAGCGTTGACATTTCGACGAGAGCCAGCAGACCGTGTAGCATGCATCGACATGCGACTGGCTGAAATCCAACGAGAAGAAACGGCGCTCAAGCACGAGAAAGCCAAGTTGCGAAGGGAGTCCAAGCCTTATTGCACAAAGCTGAGAGGCTGTGACGCTATTCTCTCTCCAATTCGACGCGTTCTTTTCGACATCATCCGCGAAATCGCACTCCATACACTCCCCGACCATCCTCAAGCCTCCAAACGAGACTCCCCGCTCAATATTTCTCAAGTTTCATCTTCTTGGAGGGCGGCGACACTCTCACTCGCTCAACTGTGGACGACTTTGCATGTCAAACTGGTCATTACAGACGACTATAAACGTGTCATGCAACAAGTTCTTGAATTCTTCGATCGAAGTCGAGGGAAGCCTTTGAACCTGTTTGTATTTTTCCAACGCGAACAATACGGCCACACCAACACCACAGAATATCACTATCTTCAGTGCTTTCTAAAGGGAATCTTGTTCATCATGCATCATGCCCCGCGTTCAACGACTTGGCATAGGGGCACAATCCCTCGCGGATATTTGGGGTTATCTCCAAATACATAACTTAGACAACCGTCTGCCCCGGAGCCAGATTTTCTGGCCGTCAGAACTGATTGATTGTCTGCAATCTCAAATAAAATTGAATTGGCCTTCAATGGTATTTGGGAAGCGGGTACACCTCGGAGCTTTAAAGTGAAAATGAAGGGGTCCAAAAGATATGCCAGACGAAAGGAGAGGATACCATACACCAATGGAAACGGTGATACAGTGATGTGTGAGCGGAAAAATGATTCAAGATAAAATAGAAAGGAAGCACTGGTCCATCATGCAATAAATGTCTAGAGTACAATAGTAAGATTTAAATATCGGTTCCGAAGATCAGAGAGTGTGCGAGTGGGCTCCTTCAAACTAAGGGTATGATAAGAATGTAATAATCCGAAATACGATTCCATTGAAAATAGTCCTGTTGTTTCCGGAAGGTTCCGCGAAAAAATGCAGGCGAACGGAGTAGACGGAAGAACAAACAAGTCAACCATCAATCACCGCCGGAAGTCTTGCGAAGGGAATTCATCGTAGCTGCGCATTGCCTGATGACCTTGCTGGGGTCCAACGTGAGAAGCGTATGGATCGTAGTCACTTGATTGACTTATCCGTCCGCTATGGTCGTCCTTGTAGGGCACATAAGGCGCGTTCAGGTTGGCGGTACTTGAGTCCCAAGCTTCGTTATAATCTCCCATACCCTTGTTTGCATTGAGAGGAGCAAAGATTGTTGATTCGGTAGCATTGCTTGGGCGCGCATAGTGTCCTCCGACAGCAGCAGCACCTCCACCAGCCATACTCATCGGACCCATGCCGTAGCCAACCTTCTCTGTCGATCTGGCTTGTTTCTTCCTACGTGCAGCGCAAATACCAATGGCGATACCGAGTAGCGCGAGAAGAGCAAGACCACCAGCGACACCACCGATGATCAAGGTCATGTTCGACTTAGCCGCAGGCTGGCCGTCTGTCGAAGTCGATCCATCAGAGCTACTAGATCCTCCACCGGTAACGGCGTCCATCTTGACGCTGGCTTGAAGCTGCGTAGCAGGAAGCGTAGGCTGAGTACTGATTTGGCCATTGCCAACAATCAAGTATTTGCCTGTACTAGGAATGTCGTTGATATTGACGTATAAGAAGGCAGGGCCTGGCTGGAACAAATTGGGGTTGGGAGGGAGCTGAGCGACGTGCAGGGTGATCGAACCGTTCTTGTTGACGGTATAGGTGTTATTGAGTTGTAGATAGCGCTGACCCATGTTCATGGCGTGAGTGGTGAAACCGCTGCGAACGATAGTGACAGTAGTCTTGTCTGCGGCATCGTTGGCGGAGCCAGTGTAGGAGGTTGCGGGAAGGGTGATGTCGAAGGAACTTCCGCCATAGGAAAGCTTGGTGGGAACGTTTTGAGGGGCAGGTCGGTTAGACGCACTGAAGTAAGGAGGATAGAACACCTCAGCCCGATACTCGGTGTTGAAAACGGTGGTTAGGTTGACGTCTGGGTTGGGATTCGAGCCAGCGACGATGACAGACCCGTCAGGAAGTAGAATTGCAGATGAATGATACAAGCGGGGAATCGGTGATGCGCTGAAGCCAGCGCTCGACCATCTCGAACCCTTAGGTGCATTAGGATCATATATCGCAGGCGTGAAAACTGGATCCGAGCACAGAGAGGTACCAAATGGCATTTGCCCTGGGTCAGGTGTGGACTTGGTGCCTTTGGCATATCCAGCTGTACCCTTTCGGCCGCCATTCAGTAGGAGGACTTTGCCGTTGGGTAGAAGAATGAACTGTCCCATGGTTCGAGGATCAGGCATATCATCGTCCTGAATGTACGCAGGAGCGGAGCCGTCGGTCGGTTCGGGAGTTATGCGCTGGCAATCTTTCGATGCTTCCATGTCCCAAGTATTGGCGAAGGGGCCAGTGTAGTCACCCCATTGCTCGTCTGAAAGTGTGGCACCACCGCAGAAGAGGATTGTGGGTGTGTAATTGTTCGCAGGTGTGAGAGGCAACATGGTGACAGCCCCTGATGCGGGATACACGCGGACAACGCCATTAGGCATCGCAGGTAGCGGAGTCTCCTCATTGGCGTCGTGGTCCCAGAGTGCTAAAACCAAAGGGTGAGGATCAAGAATTACCAATACAGAAGTATAGGATCTTACCAGTTGATAAGTTTGCCTGTAGGAACATCTTGCCTGATGGCATAAGGAATGTATGTGGGTAGGCATTGAGGCCAGAAGTCTTGATGTAAAAGTCGAGAGTCTTAGGGTCTTCTGGTCTCGCTGGGAAGTACTCATAGGTTGGTTCGGCTGAACCAGATTCCGTGACAGGATCGACGTTGGGATACCACCGATTAATGTATCCACCAGTGACGAATCCGCCAATAATTACGATCTCGCCTGTTCCAGTCGCTTCGGCAGTTGAATACCATCGGTGTTTCTTCATTTGAAGACCGCCTGGTTCGTCGTACCAAGCGCAGTTACCAGCAAGCTGGTTATCGCTGGATTTACAGCCCAGAGGATTGAGTATACGGATAGCCAGTCGACCGTCAAAATCTTGGTATGTCGCGTCCCAAGCACCTGTGGCACCATCTGTGTTTTTCTGCGAGCCAGCACCACCACCAGTTGTAACGGCATCGTTACCACCAAATGTCGCGTAAGACCCGTTCGGCAAAAACATGCCAGATGCGCAGAACGAGTTGGTCTTAATATCCATTGTGACGGCCTTGCGGGTAGATACATCCCTATTGAAAAATAAACGCACGTCAGTGTCAGGCTAAACCCATTCTGTTTGACCCCTAATGGATATTTCGTTCTGCTAGCCTCTGGCTATGCTCATGCACATGAACAAAATGACTGCATAGCTCCGTGTCTGAGATGTATTCTCTGACCATCGTGTCGGGTGAGAAAGGACGAAAACAACGACCAACTCACCATATTGAGCCCCAAGCTGGATGTCCGCTAACAGTGGCCGCATTGGCTTCTGCTTTGTCTAAGATATAGATGCTGTTTTCATTCCCAAGAAACATCTATTACAGAGAATCTTTGGTTAGAGAAATGAGGGCCATATATGAACTCGCCACAACGCACCATCATAGCAGAGACCAGCGTGCTGCCTCCAGCATCAAAGGTACCAGCCGTCGCAGCTAAGACAGATGAGAGCACTGCCGAGAAGGAGAGCGCCCCAAGGGCGGAAGGGTTAACCATGAGTCAGGTCAGGAGGGGGGAGGGGGAGGAGAAAAAAAACAAAGAAACGAAAGTTGAGGAGGTTGCAAGAAAAGGTAACTGTTGATTTGATCCAGCTGAATGGCGGTGTCATCCTGGTACGGCTGACTTGATATAAATAACCGCCGCATGGGTCCAGAATTAGGTTAGGATCACTCGGCTTGATGCCGCAATGTCATGCCGGATCTAAACTATTGCCAAGCTTCTTACTTTTAAAAGTATGTGGTTAGAGAATATTGTGTAGGATGAGTTTAGGGCATTTCCGAGCTAGTATTCCAGGCGGTTCGAGCTATAGAACTCTGGCCTCGCCAATCTCGGCCTGACCTCGTGCGAACTCCATCAACCTCGGTGAGCCCCTGGTGATCTGGAAGGCAAAGATTCGCTGGACGTTCTATCTGCGATGGCAACGCGCCGTAACTTGTGCTGCAACGAACAAGCCATTTTTGGCCGAACAACACTTGAGAACGGTTTTGAAATAAACAAGCGGAGGCTTCTTACATTTCACAAAATTGAAAAAGAGAGAGAAAACCATTCAGCAGGAAAAATTGCGTGATCACATCAGACATGATATCGATCTGTTTCACCAAGTTAATCAGGTTCGGAAGGGCTTGAAGAGCCGGCCTGCGAATTCAGGCCAAAGATGACCTTCACTAAACGTATGTAGAGGTGTACCTTGGTGAGATAATGCTCGAAAGCAGTCCACAGCGTGCATCAAATTTGCGCCACGATCAACCTCTGTGCTGGAGCCTGGAGGCCCGGAGAACCGGAGACTCATCAGGCTCTCTTCGTTTTCTTTTCCCGATTCCTACTTCCAAATGCCAAAACATCTGGGTCAAACCACGCCATGGCGGTCGAGAGAACAAGGTGGTTGAGAGCGCTCATCAATAGTGTTGCACTTCCAATGTCCCATTCTCGAGGAGCGCCGATGCAGGTTAAGAGACTGAGTAAAGCCCAGGTGATATTCATTGAAACTGGAAGTTAAGTCAGTATCGCATTTCACAAACATAAATGAAGAAGAATAGTCAGATGCAAAGGAAGAACGGGGCCATATGGTCTAAGAATAGTCAACTCAAGAGCCACACCAACATTTGACACCAAACAGCGATTTTCTCTCAGCATTGACAGAATCTACAGTAACTGCGAGAACGAAGCTTACATATGACAGGCCTGGCAGGCTTCCCTATCCTTGCAGCAATAACACTCCCCACGCCGATGGATATGGAGAAGCAAGCGATAGAATGGTTGAATCCCGGCGCAACAGATGCATTAGACAAATGCTGCAAACCGGTCAATGCCAAAATTGGAGTCGGGGTGTCGGGTAAGACAAGCAGTATAATCAAAGAGAAGCATTAAATCGTCGGTGATGACAACACACAAAAATATGAACATTCAATCAGCATTGAACGAATTGACAGGAGGATCTATAACGCAAACTTACCAAACCACTCAATTCGTGAAGTTTCCTCGTTAGAACGGATTCATAGATGATACTCGGTTTGAAGGCCAGAATGACACCAACAATGATGTCTGCGAAGCCTTTGAGAGCAATGACAGTGTCCGCCATGATGAGCCTCAAGTGTAGAGGCGAATAGGTAGCCTGGGATTCGCAAGCGATTGATGATGAATCTCAGCTGAAGGTGGTTGACCCTCTGTAATCGTTGATAGATGTAAAGGCCACACCCATGTTCGTGGGCGCTCTTGAATTCGGCGGCCAAAGGCCAGATTAATTGTGGCTGCTTAGTAACTCACACCGTCAACTGATGCTTTGCCAGCTGGACTTGGGGTTAACGCTTATTTCTGCGCCCCAGTGAACGAGTGTATTCTTAAGGTTTCCACCCAGCGTATTCGTATTTGGAGGCTTGGGGTCTGCACCTTAATCTACGGAAGTTGAGGACGACATACCAAATCCTTCAAGTTTTCAACTCGACTCTTACAAGCCATGATCGACATCCTACTACGCACGAGAAACTAAACAAAGTTGTCGTACGCATTTATGCATCATTTATATATATGTACATGTTAAAAACGAACACTACTCAGAAACCGACTATGTGCAGTGCACGACCAATGAATTTTGAGGAAAAGATAACCGATAACAACTCGACGAAGATAAAAGTACACAGACGAAGATGCTGAGGATTGTCACTATATTTCAGCTAAACATCAAAATGCAGAAAGAGAGAGAAATGAACGATAAAAGTACAAGAAGAGAAGGAAGCTGAGATTCGATAATCGAAGGTTCGATCTAGAGTTACATCTGTCCACTTGGCCCTCGACCACCTCTTCCGCGTAGAGTACCACCTCGCGTTAGCTGAGGACTCTCAACTCTCTCGCTCTCACCAACATCCGACCCACCTGCCACACTCCAGCTAGCATCCGACTCTGCTACACTCTCCAGTTCACTCTCGCTTTCATACGCATACCCGTGACTTGGCACAGGGCTAACGTTCAAGAACGCTTCAGCTCTGGATCGTCTTCCCCCATTGCTAGAACCACCGTTCTCAGAACGCATATCGATCAACTCGCCATCGCTGGGCGCGTAGTCTGACATCAAATCGAGATCAGAGAGTTCGGACATGCTATCAATATCGCTGTGTCCGGTTGATGTGGCTGGTAGTCGTCTGGAGGGTTGAGCTCGAAGAAGATCGGCCCGAGGAGACAAAGTGGTACTGGCAGCTTGTGGGCTTGGAGGAACGAAGGTCAGACCGAGGCCATGGTCATCCAGCTGGCCTAAGGGCCGTCGAAGGCTTTGGCCTCTAGCGAGAGGAATATCGTCGTCGTCTTCATCGCCACCTTCATCCCCTGAAGTAGTCTCACCGAGGGAAAGATACGCGGAGCTCGACACGCTCTGCGGGGTTGAAGGACCATCTCGGTTGTTCTCGGCCGAAAGTGGATCATGACGAGGTGAAGCAGCGAGAGAAGTAGCTGCAGAGACAAAGGTTGGTGTAGAAATGATAGTCGACTGCATATTTTCAGCGAGTGGTGTTGCTGCTGCAGGAGAGCCGTACAGTCTCTCAACCATTGCGGCGGGTGTGATTGGGCTGAATGATTCAACATTCAACGCAAGCGGAGAGGTCGGCTGAGTGCTTATATCGTTGTTACGCGGAGAAATCGCTCTGATGGCGGGAAGCGGTTTGGGGCTGAGGTCGGCCATATCAAAAGGCGAGTCAGAGCGAGATGATGGAGGTGAAAGGAGCTCAAGGCCATGTTCATAATCCAAGTCTTGAGGATATGATTGAGAAAGCGACGGAACATGTTGGAGAGGTGGAGATAGGATATCTGAGCGCTGTACCGGTACCAAGGGAGGAGACAACGTCCTCTCGAGGTGGTGAACGGCAGAAAGCGGTGCAACGTTGAAATAAGAGGTTGCTAACGGGGAAGACTTTGGCGACCCTTCACGTTGAACAGAGCTCTCCACTTTGATTGGTTCAATATGCAAACTACCATTCAAGCCTTCAGACATCGACCTTGTCAAAAGTGGTGAACCATTTGGGGGGTTCAAAGATGCTGTTTGGCTGGAAGACGATGGCGTGAGCGGGTGCGATGCTGTTTGAGAACGACGAGGTGTCTCCTCGTGTAGTTGATTTTCAACTCGTTTGGTAGTTTCTTCACCTCCCAGGAATTCAAGCCTAGAAGCTTGGATGGTGGGTGTAGCAGGAATAGACGGAAGACGACTTGGGTTGGCTGTCGTCGACGGAGAAACCGACGCCGAGTCAAAGAGAATATGAGTTGTTTGTGGAGATAGTGGTCTGTAGGGAAGAGAATCGATAGACTAGAAGACAAATATGAAAACGCTCTGTCAGTCTAGAAGACGGCCGCAAGGCAATTAACTGACCTCGTCCATTGAAAATCGGTCTATTACGTTCACAGTTTTCCTTGCGTTCACGGGTCTAGAGAGGGTCTCCAGCTCGATGAATGAATCGACATCCGCTTGCCTAGGGCGCCTAAGGTTCAACCCTTCATTTCGGAATACTTTCTGACCAGTTCCGAGTCCCCAGGCAGTGGAGCTGCCGCCTTCGTCCGAGCTTCCTCGACTGGACGTTGTTCTGGATGAAGATGCAGACGGTCGACGAGCTCTTCGTTCCACGAGAGGTACTCCATCATCCTCGTCAGACTCTTCACTCCCAACATCGACTGCGTGCATCATCGCGGACCTCCTCATCCTCCGTTCTTCTCTCCATCTCCCAACTGCTGGTGCAATGTGTGGTTCGTATACGAACTAGAAAGAGGAACGAAGTCAGCGATACAGCACATAAAGAGTCCAAGGAAGTATTCGTCCATAACCGAACGTTAACGGAATCACGAACCTCTTTGAATGCGAAAACGGCACCAACCGTTCCAAAGGCTACAGCGACATATACAACGACTGGGACAGGCATGATTATGTTGCACTAGTATTATTTAGGATAAGAGATATCTGGAAGCGCTGGTTTCGCCGATTGAGTGGGGCCAGAAGACTAGCGATAGCAAACCTCTGCACTGAAGTCGTATTTATCAGCTGGAGCTCCACCTCGTCGTTGAAGTGAGGCTTACCTTGTGAATAATTAAGTTAGCCTGCTGGCCAAGTAAGATGATATATGGGAATCAGAGAGCGCCGCGAGGGGAAAGACGGATGCTCAGGAAGTGCACGGATAAAGGGGATGGCACCGCCAACAGTTTGAAGTCAAGTTGGGTGTGAATGACCCTTGACTTCGGCTAATGCATACCTTTCAGTTGCTCCAGCCTAATCTAATCAAACTCATCACGAGGCGCAGCCCCAGCCAATCGGACGTCTTCCAAGTTAATATCGGTCGTATCATCGGACTGTAACAGAAGGGAATATTCGAGGTCAACGTTCCAAGGTGTGTACAACTGAAACGCTTCCAAGTCATACAAAGACTGAATAGACCAAGGTCGGACTAAGTAAGCACACAAGATTCTGTACTGCTTGTACGATTGGTGGATGTCAGTGTTCTATATCTATGAGGGAACAAAGTAGCTCTAAGGCGGCAGAACTGCTCGGAACGTCTCCCTCAAAATCTCTGCAAATCCAAGCTAATCAAAGGGCGACGAAGATTACACTTTCGAGAGGATTTGTTTGAATCCGTGAGGAGATGAGGGGTTCGAAGAACCCTCGGCGATACCAGCTTCTATGTCTCTTACCTAGAAATTGAGGACGCGGTAGGATGTTAACCTAGTCCTTGAGGTTGTAAATATAAATTAAATGATTGGTCTGATGATGCGTGCAGGACCTTCTCCGGGGGATTTATCATCCAAGTGTTAGAGCAAAATGCGAGATTTTGGGCAAGGAATTCATCATAGCAGACAAGGTGTAGACCATATTAGTTGCCTATTTAATGTAGGGAGCGAACGAAGGAAGTGGGTGTTTAGGATGTATGAGGGCAACCGTGCCCAAACGGAACCAAGAACGACAAAACATGGAAGATGATAGCCAAACGAAGAATCGAAAACAGGAGGGAAATGAAAAGTAACTAAGATAGGAGATGGAGATGAGCCATCGTTTGATCAAAGGGCGTCGACCGTTCGTCGCCCAGAGTACTCAGAGTAGATGATGTTTGGTGTCGCTGTAGCAGAAGGTGTTTTAATGTTGTCGCGGGACGAATGTCAGCTTGCATTCGAAGCCAGCTGGGAATATAACCTAGTTAAACCGTTAACGTCTCCGCCTGTTGACCACAAATCGATGAACTCACGAAGCTGTCCTTGATCTCCATACTCTGCGGAGTCGTTTCTTGAGGAGCGCGGAACTCAAAATTCCGAACAAAAGCAGCCGTTGCCATCTTCAACATCATGAGTGCGAGAGTGTGGCCCCCACAGATCCTAGTACCGCTACCAAATGGCATCATGTGGGACGACATTCTTAATATATCCTCTTGGCTGTTGGTGTTGCTCTCGAGCCACCGCTCAGGAATAAAAGCATCGGGGTATGCAAACACCGATGGGTCACGATGCATGGACCAAGCTTGAGTCGAGACGATTGTGCCGGGAGGAAGACCATAGCCCATCATGTCATACAGTTCATCAGACCCTACCGTCTTCGTTGAGGAAGGTACCACACGTTCGAGCAGACTAGGAACAGCAGTGTATACACGAAGACCTATTCCACTTCAATAAGTGGCAGGACACAAACGGCTGTGGAGATCTTACCTTCTTTGACAAAAGCGTTCAAGTACGGTAATTCATTCAACGACGTGATGTCTGGGAGGACTTTTGAATCAGGCATTGCCTCGTCAAGCTCCAATTGAAGCTTTTTGAGAATGTCAGGCCTTCGAGTTAGCTCCCATAGAAAATAGGTGATAGAAGTTGAGGTCGTGTCGGTACCAGCCATGCTGTAAAGAGATAAGTTTAGAAAAATAAACTCGCTTGGAACGAACTCACAAATGGCCAATGCATTCCGAGATAATGTCGTGATCTGGCATAGGCACCTCAGAGGAGTAACGATATTCCAAAAGGCGTTGGAGCATCGAGTGCTTCTCTGATTCGCCAATTCGTCCTGCGTTCACCTGAGCTCTCATTTCGTAGACACGAGCGCTGACAAACTAGAAAAAAATGATGAGATTCTATCAGTAGTGAACATATTCAATCATACCTCAGCGAGGATTTTGTCAGAATCGCAAAGTTGCCTCCAGCGAACGTTGGGAATTTTGCAGACCAGCTTCCAAGCAAATGCAGGGACGACGCTTCGCTAAATGGTTAAGAATGAATTTAGGATTCGCATCAAGAGCCGAAAGGACTCCGTACCAGGATGCCTCGTTTTGGGAAGTCATTGATTGCAGTGGAGAGGGGATCCTCAACTCCCATAGCCCATCTGCCAACTGCTCCAAGACGATGACCGAAACAAGAGGCCGTGACAACGTCGACCATGAGGTGTCGAAACAGAGCCAGACATTCAACTGGCGATTTGCCACCTATGTTCTCGAGTGTCTAAACCGAGCTAAGTCAGAATCAAAGTCGAGCATTGCAAGGCTTACGTTGATGAGCTCGAAAGTATGCTCGCTCATTTCAGGTTGAAATTGAGCAACGCTACTGTGGCTGTAGTGAGGTGCATAGGATTTGCGTCGAATGGTGTGAGTAGCATGGTCAAGGGTACTCATACTATCTCAAAAATCACTTTTTAGCGGAAAATAGGTGCATATATGCGCATATAAACTCACGCATGATCGTTATCGTTCCTATTTCACCAAAGTAAGACAACTACAGCAGAAAAAAGTACAGAAACGTACGTTAGGAGACTTTTGTAATAGTCGCTTTTGTCGAATTTGTGAATGGTATAAACGTTTCGCATGGTAGAAAGATCGCGGAAGACAATTTTGTTGGGGCCGACACGGACGACTGGGCCGTATGCTTCGAAAAGCTCCTGGACCCGCTGGCATTGACGAAGTCTGACAACGTGACTGAGAAGAAAAACATCGGAGATGGCATAGTACCAAGGGCCAGGTATCGCAGATAGATGAGATAAAAACAGGTTGTAGACGCATTTGGCGAAGATATAGGTCAGGACGGTGACAAGAGACACCAAGGCGAGAAGCATAGACGATGGAGAAGGTATCGCAGAGAGTGTGGAAACGAAAACCATTTCGAATAGTAGGCAATAGGTAATAGAAATAGCTCAGCGGGGAGCGCAACGTGGCGGGAGAGCGCCGAGAAAAAGGGAGCCTCAAGAGCAGGAGATGGAGGGAGAAAGAATGAAGGGTACGGAACTCCAACATTGTTGAGTGAGTTTATATATCTCGAGAACTCGGGATGACAAATCATCACAGATCGACAATTTCTCTTCAGAACTGACAACGTAGCCTTGCTAGAACCAGAGGACTGTAGTGAGTGTTGTTAAGAGATGCGGTCACAGAAAAGAACACATTTCAAACTCCGCCAAATTTGTACGTGATTTCCGCTTTTAGCTTGACAGTTACCATATCGGAATCGGGCAGTAATCGAGATTCACACCATGATCAGTGCGAGCCTACATTTTGCGTAGTAGGGCCCACTATCTAGAGGAGCACATGGAGCGCCAGGATTGGCTATCTTGCCTCTGCACCTGAGCGCTGATTGTCACACAGTAACCCGAAGTCGGGGCTCGCCAATTTCACTCAGCCACAAAACATCTTGCAATCGGATTGTATGTGTTTATATTATGGAGATATAAATAAAAGCTTTTTCATTTGATTTTCTTCTACCTCTTCGTTGCTGGGCCGAGATCGTCCCTTGAACAATGCTGTGGTGCCTTGAATATGAATGCTGGTCATCCAAACGCTGAATTTTCTGTTAACTAATTATGTCAGAATTTATTCTCAAATCTATACAGTAACTATGTCCCCTCTTTTCTGGGCCTTCTCTTTTGACTGGCTCGTGCATATTTTGAGCATGTTGCCAAAGTACGACTACTGGGATACAAAACATGTACACTTGCCCGCAAGCACCAGTACTACTTACTACTTGAACTTGAATGCCCTGAACTTCCCAATGAAGTATGTGAGATTGATACGACTTACGACAGGGAAAAAAGAGCTTCTTGATCTATCCGCAACCTCATGTTTGCCTCGCTACCCAGAGGCCTTCTTTCTTCGAAAACCTCGTTAAATCGATTGGGCTAAACAATTGATACATCTTGAGGCTCTTTATTTTAATCAAACAGCTTCTTTAAGCCGATGTCGAGTCTATGCTTTTGCGTGCCTACCTCTAGATTCAACTTAAACGCCACTAGATCATCCAGACATCTGTACCAATTCCCGATTCGAATTGAACTTCTCGTTTTAAGCATCGTCGAAGGGGTGGAAAGTATTAGAGAGCACTTAAAGACTCTGTTGAGGACTTGAACCACGCTCATGAACCTATTCAGCACTTCGAGGCGATATGCATTGAAATCAAGAGAAGAAAATCACTCGCAGACATCAGCTGCCAGTGGACGGTTAGTCCACCAGCACCGTGTTGTTCAATAGAACTTGAATTAACGGGATCCTAATTTGTGCGAGAATAGAGGACAAAAATTCACAGAAACAGTCCTCATCCGTGCCTCATATCATTTCGCTTCTAGATAAAATAACCTGTACGATCAGAAGAGCTTTGTTTCCCTCCGTAGAGGTAGTTAAAGCAAAATTTATGCCTATGTCTGGCAAACAGCCCTTCCATTCAGATATTAAGAATAGAAGACGTCTCTCCACGTAAATTCTGGTCAGCCAGAATCTCCGTTGACACCGCTCTTTGGTACCTCCGTCATTGGTTTTCTTAGACCTATTTCGAGCAAAGCACGCAAAAATGCCTGTACTGTTGTTCTTTCCGGCGCGCACGGCGAGATAAAAGATCACCCATTATAATATAGTCAAAGAATTCAAAGTCTTAGATGTACCTGATCAGTCGGATCGAGATAAAGTCGAGATACGAGATATTACAATCCATCGGCCAAGTCATTATTGACGCCATTACCTGTAGACCTAAGCTGAGGATGGAAATCCCTACAAGTTAGTGCTCGTAAAAGATGAGGTATTATGTTCAGTTCAACCTCAGAGGTGACGAGGTGTACGCAATGTCATTCCCGCATCAGCTCAAGAGATTTGATCCATTCGACGAAGAAGCCGCACGAGGCCAGAGGAAGCTACAATTTTTGAGATTCTGTAGAGCGAATGTGGATCTCAAGTTTTCCTCCTACATATAGATGTTGGATAGCTCTGAAATTAAGTTAAAGTTTACATAAAGCCTCGTACAACTACCATAACGAAGGACAATCCAGACAAGCGCCCAGATGGGCGGGCTACCTCTACGGTTTGAGCCGATTAACTGTAATAAGAATCGAAGATTCTAAAAGAAATTAATTTGAAGGTTCCTCAGGACCTCATATAGAATACTCTAGGTGTTAAAAAACACTTGAATTCAAAGAAATAATGGTGAAGTTAGGGAGGGAGACTTATCGAAAGCCCCTGGTGAGATTTGATGACCCTGATCTAAAATTGGATGGTTGTTGCTGTCGCTGAAAGTTGCCAACTCTGAACAAGTTCCACTCACTCGTCTCGCTTAAATCCACACAAACGTCAAGCATAAACCTTGTGGCGTTTTAATATCTTCTATTTGACAAGAGCGACAATCCAAGCACGAAACTAGCTGGGAACGGAGTGACTACAACTTACGAGATTCAAGCTCAAGATTAACGGTTGAACGTCCAAAAGTTAAACGCCAGACTAAATATGGCCCCGCTAACCACAAGAACAAGAGCTGAACGTTTCTTAAGTCCTACATAACTCGAAAGTGCTTCTCTGATACTTGCTGGTCTCCCGTTTCCTCCCTCATGGCAAGCCGCGTTATGCATTTCTGTGGTCTGCTGACCTTCTTTGGCTTGATTCGCGGTACCTTAGGTGTTTATAGCCCGCTTCGCGAGTACGCGGGCGCGACTTTCTTTGATGAATGGACATACTATGGGAATGTTGATAACACTACCTGGGGTGGGTTGGTTTCTCTTTCTTGCGCGAGGGGATGTCCATTGACCATCTTGCACGCTCCTCTAGGAAACGTTACTTTCGTTGACAAAGACACCGCTGTTCAAAAGCACTTAACTTATCTGAATGACGCCGGAAATGCTGTCATAAAAGTTGACGACCAGACGACGATCATGCCAGACGTTCTGGTGCACAGAGATTCTGTATGTGTTTTGCTCTTCATCTCAAATAATGAACAATATCTAACTATCTCTTGTAGATTCGTCTAACCTCGTTACACTCCTATGGAGTCGGAAGTTTGATTTTGATTGACGCCGTTCACATTCCATATGGCTGCTCCGTATGTATCTAGTCTTGTGGCCTATTTTGCCAGCTTCTCAATACCTTGTTGCATTTTTTAAAGGTCTGGCCATCCTTCTGGACGTATGGGATAGAAGAAGAGTGGCCAAATGCAGGCGAGATTGATATTATAGAGGGCATCAACGGCATGCAAAACAATCAAGTCGCCTTACATGCTCTCGGAGGATGTGTCAAAACCGAGACACCTGGAATGCAGCTGGGCAACACTCTTGAAACGGACTGTTCAAAACCACAGGGTTGCATTGTAGCCGAGTCAAAGCCCAACAGCTATGGAGAAGGCTTTGCCAAAGCAGGAGGTGGAGTGTTTGCTTTACAGATGGAAGAGAGCGGGATTTCCTCTTGGTTCTGGGGCGTAAGTTGCCACATTCTCCCAAGACGACAGAAACTAAATGCTTGAACAGAGGAACGATATCCCTACCGAATTACAGAATCACGACTTTGACTCTCAGCAACTGGACACTTCAACGTGGGGCATCCCCACCGCATCTTACCCCGGAAGCAGCTGCAACGTCTCTCATTTCTTCCCACCTCAGAACTTAGTCTTATTAACGACATTATGCGGTGTCTGGGCAGGTGTACCCAGTATTTACTCGTCCAGCTGTCAGACACCGACGAATTCCTGTGTTCGTATTTCTACTCTCCCCACCAATTAAAAGACTTACGAATGGTTTCATACCGACTAGGTGGCCGACAATATCATTGGTCCTGGTGACAAGTTTGCTACGGCCTTCTGGGAGATTAAGTACATCAGAACATATTCTTCTTTGCCAGTGACGCGCACAAGTTCCAGTATCATGGCCAGCTCTACGGCGACATTAGGCGCGACCAGCAGCAACATCACGAAGAGTAATGCTCAAGCCAATGGCTCGGAATCTAATGTCATGGATAGCTGGACACAAACGATCTTACTTCTTAAAATTGCTTTCGTCTTTTTCGGACTTTTGTAGCCGTAACATTGAGTTATATCCGAGCTAGTAGAGATAGAATCTTCTTGACGGAGGGACTAAGGCGAGGAAGATCATATCAACATAGAGCTCTGTCTTTGGCAGTGACTTACGTCTCGTTCCTGTGGGTTCAAAGTCAAATTTTTGGCCATGGCGATTATAAAATGTGAGAATCAAATGTTGCCAATTTTCCCATTTGTTGTTCTAGTCGACGCGGCTTACGATGACCGCTCATCAGGTCCCGTAGTTAGTTTTGATCCTTTTTGACACTTCCAGAGATACCGCTCGCTTTACATCTTAATGTATGGCAGGCAGGAAGAATGGCCAAAATCACTGTCAGGCGGAATCGACGTCATTGAAGACATCAATGTCATGGGCATCGCTCTACACACGCATGCATTAAGACCGAGGCACCTGGAATGAATATCAATGTGCTGAGAGCTGAAGTCATCGTCCTGTGTTCAACAGCTACCCGAAATTTTTGCACCATATAAGCTCTTTTCGCGTCCTCGCTTTTGTTGATAATCATGGAAATTACACCTTCTCATCGGCAACAACGGCTACGAAGGAGGCTAACAAGCCGTAGACTTCTGACTACAACGCGTTATTCGTTTAAAGAAACCTGCTGGAGTGCACAAATAATATCTTTAGGCAATTTGGAGCTTTGTGAGCAGAGAGACTTGCGATTCGAAGTGGTTGATGCGGTTGATCATGGTGTGAATTGTTTGGACATGAGCAGGGGCTGTAGCTGAGGGCGCGGTTGATCTGGAGTCCTTCTGCTTACACACATGAACCAGCAAACGATGATCAATTTACCTCTTCTTCAGCGCTGGAGACAAGCACGGGGCAATTCTTCATGCTTCTGAATCTTGTCTAAAAATGGCCAACGTTTTGGCCACAAGGTTGGACAAGAAAAAGTCTGTGCAAAGCAGCGGTCAGGTACTTGTTTCCCTTCCTTGATGACTGGCATCCCTTGGTTGTTACATGGCCTGCTTGTTCTGTCCTGTCTGATTTCCGATGCGTCCGCAATCTATACACCTCTTCGCGAATATGCAGGGAATACGTTCTTTGACAACTGGGCATATTACGGGAATGTTGATAATACTACTTGGGGTGCGTCATTTTGTTTACTTGGGTGTTAGATGAACCGTTGACAACGTATAATTCCACATTTAGGGAATGTTACTTTCGTGGACAAAGACGCTGCCACGCAAAAGAAACTGACATACGTGAATGATGCGGGCAATGCAGTTGTCAAAGTCGACGACTTGACGACTATTGCGCCAGCCCAACTCGTGAATAGAGATACGGTAGCTTGTTTTCAGTTCTTGATGAAGCGACAAACCAACTAAAATGTCCTTTGGATAGATCCGACTCACTTCGCTTCACTCCTACGGGGTCGGAACGCTTATTTTGATCGATGCGGTGCATATTCCATATGGGTGTTCGGTGCGTTCGAAAACTTCTCTCTCTCTTGGTCGCGCCTCTAACACCATCTCGCAAGGTCTGGCCCTCCTTTTGGACATACGGCATTGAACAAGAATGGCCCCTCGCTGGCGAAATCGACATTATAGAAGGCATCAACGGCATGGAGAACAACCAAGTCGCCCTCCACGCCCTTGGAGGATGCCTCAAAGCGGAGGTGCCAGGACAGCAAACTGGTGTCACAATCGAAGGCGATTGCTCTAAGCCACAAGGCTGCCTGGTCGCAGAGACCAAACCCAATAGTTTCGGAATGGGGTTCGCCAAGGCAGGTGGCGGCGTTTTTGCTTTGCAGATGGAGGAGAGTGGGATATATTCATGGTTTTGGAGCGTAAGTTTGTATCAGCTGCAGTTGTGTGAAAATCTCATAAATGTCGCAGAGGCCCGATATTCCAGCCAATGTTCAAAATGGCCAGTTCAGCTCCCAAAGTATTGACACATCCAGATGGGGTATACCGTCAGCAGGATATCCTTCAAGTCGCTGTAACATAACTCAATTCTTTCCGCCGCAAAATCTGGTTCTATTAACGACACTATGTGGTGTATGGTACGCTTGGCTGTCAACTTCAGGTTGTGCCCTCCTCGTTTCTCACATTCAATCAGGGCAGGTAATCCCAGCATCTATCAGCAAACATGCAAAACGCCAACAAATTCATGTGTATGTGTTCGTTCTATGCTAGCAAACTCCCATTCACATGAACTGTTCACAGGTGGCCGACAACATCATTGGTCCAGGCGATAAATTCGCAACCGCATACTGGGAAATCAGGTACATCAGGACCTATACAAACAACAACGCAACCTCGCAGAGTCCCAGTGATAGCACTTCAAAGGGGCCGTCAGTAATCACTAAGACGGTTACGGTAAGTGCAACTGTGCAAGACACGGCGGCCACTTCAAATGGAGCGCATGCTCAGCGTCACAAGCCGCTAGGGATGCTGTGGATATTGTACTGTCTCGTCTTTTTTTGGCGCTAATATTTCTGGACTTGTAATTTCAAGGCATAACTTATATAGAGGACTTTTTTACATCACGAATAATGATCGTGGCTTGTCGGTTACTCGAATCAACACAAAGTTTGTAGATCAATTACAATTGACGACCAGCTTCGCTAGTTCAGCGGGAAGGACAAGTTAATCTGACGAGAAATTGGTGTCTGAACTCTCAGTTCTCGAGTTGTAGCTGAGAACGGTCCCATCTTCTTCTTTTAGCACCCATTTTCTGTCCTTGCGTATCAGATCGAGTGCAGGATGCCATCTTCTCAAGATCTCTTGCGCGCGTGTTTGGAAGATGAAGTAGTCCTCTTCGAGAATTAAACCATCAGGAAGAGTAGCAATGTCGGTTAATACGTTGATAAGGTTCGATCTCTGCGAAGGCAAGTTAATAACGGAACTCAACAGATCAAAACCAACGAACTTCGAGGTTGAGAGCATCCACAAGAACATGATTTTCGACCGATTTCAGAAGGAGGTCCATAAATAACCATTCCTGTAATCATGTTGTGGGTCAGTTGCGATAGCAGAAGAGGCCATGTTGGCTTGCCTGCGGTGTCATTCTTCGAAAATGTTCTATTCGTCGATCCGCATGCTATACAAAGTATCAGTTAAAATGCCACCAAATAAGGAGTCGGGAAGCTCACCTTGATCCTTTGATCCTTTGACCCTCCGAATACGCACTTCGCAAGATCCACGTAATATTTTGCAAGTAACTCGCTCTCACCAGTTGTTTCTCGCTTATGCAACTCTTCGATGCGTGTTTGAAGCCCTTCGAGAGCGTAAAGGACACTGAGGCACTGATGTCGGGGAAGATGGCATTCGATCGACAAGGCTGTCCCCTTCCTCGACGTCACAATATTCGTCAGGAGCTTCGCAAATATTTTCGGGTTATTGGAATTTTGTTGAATGATTGTAAGCAAGGACAGATTGGGAAGGACGATTGGATGGAGGCGAGAAAACACTTCTAACAAGTTGATTTGCTGGAAATTCCGGAGCGAAAATGAAGTGACTCTCGGAGTCCATTCCAAGAAACTTGCCAATGCAATCTGATCCACTTGAGGGGAGGAAAACTCCAGCGTCGTGAGATGTCTGAATGATTCTGTCTCGTGTATCTGTGCGGAGTTGGTAACCATCCTGCGAAGCGATGTTATCAACATGTCCGCGCTCGTGTTCACTAGTTTCAGAACCTCGAGGTCGGGGAAATCCTTGTTAAGGGTGAAGTTGGGTTTCGCAATTGACGGATCGACATGCAGGAGGCGAAGCCCCGGCTTTGGTTTAATTTTGATGTATTCAAAGAGATGAAGTACCGCTGACACATGGCGGAAGTTCCTCCCCAAAGGCGAATCGACGGGAAGTACTCCGTGAAATGAATGGAGAGTCGTCCACGGAAAATCGAGTTTTCGTCCTATCGAATGAGAATGATGAGCCGCAATTCTGAGGTTGCGGAGGGCTGGTGTGTTGAGAAATACATCGTGGTGCGCGGTCTGGTCCGGCGAGAGGACCTTGATTAAAGGAAGGCGTAATGTTAACGCCTCAAGGTGAGGGAGACGGTTCTGGATCTGAGTCCGGATGTGAAGATATCGAAGGCCGTCATCCGAAGTGGTGAGATCAAGGACTTGCCAGCGTTCGGCTTGCGAGAGAACCAGTTGCATCGACTGCCAATCCTCTGTGGTGCCCTCTGCCAGGCTTGAAAGGCGAAGCCGGAGTGAGATGTTTAGTGGCGCGGCACCAGAGCGTCGGATGTACGTTTTGATGAAGTGAAGCTTTGGTTGGGGCGAAATCGAATCGTCTACACCACAAGTGGGTATATTTACCCATAGATTGGGTGTCTGGTGTACAACGTCCCTCCAAAGCCTACAGACCCGGGAAAGTCCAATGTGGGGTTGGATGGCACTGATGTGCTTAGGCACATTTAAAGATGACGCATCCTGCTCGCAAGCAAAGGCAAATATTGTTGAGAGGATTTCATTGGGAAGAAAACGTAGTGCAGAGACGACCCCACATTGTTGACGAATGAAGATGTAGCAACTTTCTAGTTGGCGAAGCAGTGCATCTCGTTCTGTGCCAGCCGCCTGTTGTGCTAACTTGCTGTGAGTTGAAAATAAGGCTGCCTTGGCAGCTCGTATACTTGTTGAAATCACATCGATGTCTTCCAAGGAAGGCAGGTCATTTGTCTCTAACAAACGAGGAATGGGAGGCTTGAGATCCATGGAAGAGGTTTGAGGAAACAACAGCTACCGTGGTCCAAGTGTCATAAAATTTTCCAATATAGACAACATGATGATTGGCCCAAGAACGGGCATTTTAAGATGTTCCTTGATAATAATTTGGGTACGATTGAATGGTCGTTCGACGCCGTGCGCCAAATAGTAGTTGTCAACTTGTCACACACTTACGTGACTCATACCACGAAATCAACGCTCAGTCAACTTGTCCTGAACCACCAATCATCGCGAATATCGCAAGGCTCTCCCGCAACAGCTTTCTCCATAAGCACTTTCAACTTGCTCGACATGATCTGTCTAAAGAGGCATCGCCGTCAGTTTCACTGAAGTCGCTTCGTAGGTCGAACGGTTGTAGTCTAAGCTCCGGAGTCCGGAATGACTTGCTGCTCTCTGCCACACAGTTTGAAAGCTTATTTCTTGATCGCTGATCGCAACGAACAGCGGTCTTTCGATTTATGAAGTACTCTTCTGTCTCCTATTGTTTTGAAGCAGGAGGAAGATGCTGGCCTATCATCCTTTTCGTTCCACTGTGGATGTCATGTCTGAGATTTACTGGACAAATACGCTCTTCTAGAACTCAAAGGAACCGTGCCTTCTCATTAGGGGGCTGTCGGATTTTCCAACCGGACCGAAGGTCTGTGCGCAGAGAACTAGTGCTGGCTCGTAGATGTCTTTGTCATTTTCGGGCGAACTTGAATATCGACTGAATCAGATTATTATACCTGGTCATAGGAAAAAATGCAAGGGGACGTTTTTATCATGTACTTACTGTGAGTCGGGAATGCCGCTTTCATTGACAGAGTATCGAGTTATGCAGGGTTGAGGTCCCTGCATGCATTAGGGATCATATCGTACGTCCATATCATTACCTTTGCAAAATTTCACAAACCTTTGACTTGACAACGGAGGACTATGGATGCCATTAACTTTTCCATTCAGGCTTCCATTTGGATTAGCTTGAGTACCTGATAGTTGATATGAGCTCATCAGCAAGATACTAACCCCACAAACCTTGACAGATAGCATTTTCCCTGTCTGAAATGGGGATGGTGGACCAGGGCTACGCTAAATAGAATTTTTGGATCTGTCAACAGTTTTTGAAAACTGGAATTGCGAATCATACCCGGGGTGATCGGCCCACTACTCGCCGATATAAAATCACGTCGTCTCAGAATGAGAATCTCCTATCCACAGTCCTGTCACTGACGTTCCGAGACACAACTATGGCTGACATCCAACTTCTTCGTCTTCCAGATCTCCTCAGAGATTGGCCCTGTGAATCCCGACTTAGCCTTTTCTACCAGCAATGCAAGCAGGAATCTTCGAACTGGACAACAGCCTTTCGTCCTTTCGATAAAAAGGGTCAAAAAGCGTTCGATGACTGCGACCTCAGTAAGTCGGTATTTCATTGCATACCCATCTATATTCATTGCCCGTTTAGATCTACTCGCATGCCTTACTTACTCTAACCGCGACAGAGGTATGTTCTCCCAGCTATGACCTTACTATTTACCAAGCACGTCTTTTTAATACAGAGTTCATCCGGCTGGCCTGCGACCTTATGAATTTTTTCTTTGTTTATGACGAGTACACCGACGTTTCGGATCCATCCCTCGCCAGATATTTTGGCGATATCGTCTTGGATGCTATGCGATTAACGAAAGATAGATCTACCACGTCGAAACATTTCCTCGGAGAGATGACCAAAGATTTCTGGCTGAGAGCGTCCGCATATGCTCAGGCACAATCTAATGGAAACGCGAACCAACCAACTTGTCTCCAGAATTTTATTACAACGATGGACAACTATGTGGAGGCGGTGGCTTGTGAGGCGAGAGATCGTGCCGAGGGGAGAACATACAACGTGGAAGAGTATCTTGAGCTACGGAGACGTACAAGCGGCGCTGAGCCTACTTTGGCCTTCATCGAGTTTGGCCTTCACTTAAGTCAAGAGATACTTGAGCATCCAACTATAAAGGCTTTGAATGCTGCTGCAGTAGAAATGGTGGTCATCGTCAACGTAAGCTCGAAGCTTGTTGATAAATCTCGTTGGCGTACTGAATTTTTACCATTCTAGGACATGCATTCGTACATGAGGGAGGTTTCATGCGGCCTGGGCTATCACAATATGATAACGGTTATTATGCAGCAGTATGGTTTCCATCTTCAAGATGCGTTTAACTGGTTGGGCACTTATTCAGACAAGATTGTCGCCGGGTTTAACAAGAACATTGCGGTCCTCCCTTCATTCGGCGACGATATGGATCTCAGAGTCAGGACGTACGTCGAAGGCCTTGCACAATGGATCAGAGGAGAGGATGATTGGAGCTTTGAGTCCAAAAGATACCATGGCAATAGAGGAATCCTTATCCGGGAAACGAGAATCTTAACGATTGGGCACGTCGAAGGTCATTACTTGAGGCCTGAAAATCCTCGTCAGTTGGACTTACAGAGGCATGATGTGATTTCTGAAGTAGCGATACAAGCTTGAGAACCCGAGTCGTAGAAAAATAGTTATTTCCACAGTACATTCATTTAAAGTTCTGTACAACAGTAGAATCATCGTTTACGGAGCCGGAATAGCTTACCGGCAGGACGTCGATTGCGGAACCGGATTAGCACTGCTTAGCTCGCAACCACCATGGCTCCTGAATCTCGAAATTCAATACCCCGCACAACGAATCTTCTTCGATATCATCGACCAAAGATACATTGGAATGAAGCGCGAATACCACCATTAAGCCAAGAATCGAAGCGGTACATGTACTCTTCAGCTATGTACCGTCATTTTGTTGACCAATGACTAGATGCTTGAGAAATCTTGTTTTGTATCGAACACCACGGCAAAGAATCCCTTATCCACGCTCTCGAAGCGCTGCTGTATTGGTAGCACTATTTGTAGGGAGACACGGAGACTTGTATGTGTTGCTCAGTCGGTGGGTGGTAATAATTTGGTCTCGTTCACCAGTCTAACCAGGAATCAAGTCGCTCTGCTACATTGAGGACATACGCAGGAGACACCAGTCTACCGGGTGGGAAATGGGATCCGGAGGATAGAGACTTGGAAGATACAGCAGTGAGTGGGTCAGCAACTCAGGAATACACTGAAGCTAAACGAAGTTTGTTAGCGAAGAGAAGCATATGAAGAGGTAAGAATTGCCATCGAGAAATCGACTGGATCAACGGCAGTACGACTGAACAGATTGGTTTACCAAGGGACAGAAACAAAGTTCCACTACTATGTATTCTGGAACCATTCCTCGCCGCTGAGCTCATCGTGACGCCGTGAGTTTACTCTAACATCTAAGTTTTGGAATATCACTTACTTTGGTCTATCAGCGTCGTTGTCCTAATTCTTGACAATACCTTGCGTGTAAGTTTCATCAACATATGTCAAAATCCAGCCCTCAGATAGCTTCGTGAGATAGCCAATTCTCAACACTGCAGAAGTGGCCTCGTTGTTCTCGCATCCGCTAGAGTCCTTCCTAAGCTCCGAGCCGCCTTTTCCATTCGAACCAGAGACACTTGAAGTCCCTTACCACACTTCATGGATCGTGAAAGGCTCTGGGCCGCCTGATCAAACTTTTATGGTCCATCGGTTTTTGACAGGCAGAGAAGCCGGTGGGGTGAAACCTGTACTGGGTTTGACTGCGTACGTTTGTTCAAACTCGTGCTTATTATGTGAATATCTGACGATACCCGTTTCTAGGGGCATGCTAATTCGAGTGTCTTCGATAGGCTATGCTCGCCTTGCAGATTTCGAAGTCCAGCCACCGAGGAGCGTTTCAACTGATGAGAGGATAGCCTTCGCACTTTTAAACCGAAAGGTATTTCGAGATGCCGCAGAAAAAGAGAATGTTGACTTGGAGGCCTCTCGACGGCTTGTTGCCAAAGGGATCAAACGTGAAGAAAGGTGGAGAGAAAAAGAAATAAGTCGAAATACACTACGTACACGGAGTAAACTATAGTCTATGAGGCTCATGCAAATGATGCCATAGGACGGGTCGTTTTATTCGTATGAGTGCGAGCACATTTTCGATATTCGTTCTATTAACATTTGCATCTTGCGCTCCGTGTTTGATTTACAGATTAGGGTACGGCCAGTGCTTTCGCCGAACCTCCTCACTTGTCTTTGGTAGGTCTGCGTTATTCCACACTTCCGCCATCTGCGTTTTGCAGATGTTCTCGTCCGCATCGCTAGAGTCTTTGGCAGATCACTGACTCTCTGTCTGACTAATATATTCATCGCAGGCCTTGTCCAAAAATTCTATCTGGAGTATTGATCGACTATGAGCAATAGTACTGTCTTTGGTCAGTTGTTCCGTACAACATAATTGCCCTTAACCTGACGAAGCGTTACTTGGCGGGTTTTCCTCACTTGGGGCCCATCATCTCCGTGATACCTCTTGGTCTCGTAACTCCAGTCATCCTCCCCACGAGGCCATTGTCCGCAGCCATCAACGTAAATCTTCACTCGTTTGTCGAGCTCCTCGCCAAAGGATGGGAGCTTTTGCAAGTTCTCGTTGAAGCCTGCGACGATCTTGTCAGAGTAATCCCCGAGCCAGTTGAAGGCATCTTGAAGTTCGAGATGGTGTTCATGGATGATTGCGGTGACAAGATTGTGATCGCCCAATCCGCTTGATACTTCGCTGATGTAGGATTGCATGTCCTCATGAAATGGTGAGTAGACGCGTCTACGCTCAGAGTATGTTCGCTTACGTTTACTATAAGGATCATTTCGACAGCAGCTTCTCTGAGTGCCACAATGACTGGATGGTTCAGCACTTCATCGGGCAAGTTGAGGCCGAATTCGGTTAATGCCAACATTGAGTGCCCTGCGACTGTGCCACGTCGAAGTTTAAGATATTCCTCGACTGAACGCACTCGCTTTTCTGCACGATCTTTAGCTTCGACTGCCACAGATTCGATGTAAAATTCCATGGCAGCAATAAAATGATTGGCAGCGCCGGTGTTGACGCCTTCAAGCGCCGTTGCGCCGACCCAAAACTGGCGTGTCATCTCACCCAAAAGATGTTCTCCATGACGAGAGGTCTTTTTCGGGTTTCGCATGGCATCCAAGACGGTTTCTGTGAGCTGACGGGCGACTATAGGCTCTGCGACGTCAGTGTACTCGTCGAAAACGAAGATGAGATTCATAAAATCACAGCCTACACGAACGAATTCTGCGTTTCTATTCGAATAGGCCAGAGCGGCTAAAAGATCTAGATTTGGAGTAAGTGATGATCATTTGACTTCCAGCACCTCACTCACTGAGATCGCAGGCATTGAAGGCATCTTGGCCTTTCCTATCGAAAGGACTGAAACTCTCGACCCAAGTAGAGGAGGCTCGTTTTGCGTCTTCGTAAAAGGGGCTGATATGCGAGGCACTTGGCCAATTGAGAAGAATATCGGGAAGTGTAAATCGCTGCTGAGACATGCTTGAGCAAGATGTGGATAGCTGAGGGGAAGCACACCTTTCTTATAGCCCAAATCTTTTCATATGCTTGGATTCGAGCTCGCTGTCTCGGCTAAGATGATCTCCGGTTTCGGCTCTTCCATTAGTATCGCCAGGCTTAAGATACTGCACCACGACTCTGGTATGCCTTTTGACGCTGTGATACAGCGAAAACCCCGGATTCCGCGTGGTTTTTAGGTTGTGTAAAGAAGTACAGCGCTTGGGAAGTTTCTCTGACGGCTCTTGCAGCGGGGTCACTCTTATTTTCCGGACTTACGTATTTGAAATCTGCAGACAACAGAACAAAAACCGCCAAGCAAGTTGATTCTTGATGTATTATTGCTGCGTCGCGTAGTAGCAACAATGCCCCCCGGGGTAATTCAAGTTTCAGTTATTGACAGGCGACCAAGCATAAGTATACCCGAGGATATGTCGCAACACGCACACCTCTCGCCACACTAGTCGAATGACTGAAGGGATGCAAAAAGTAACTTTGAACTCGTCTTTTGCGAGGAAATCTTGGGTGATTTTTTGTTTTGAAATCCTAACAAACTTAATCCCCAAATTTATGAAAGGAGATATTACCACCAGCGGACAAGCTATTCAACGTTCAGGTGATACATTACCCCTTCAAAATGTTGAGCGTACTGGGGTGGATTTCGTGGTAAAAGATTTCAATGATTAGTATTTTCCTCAGAACCCGGGTATCCCAGAACTCATAAGGTTTTAGACCAGACTTAGATGCTGGGCGCTTGCAGTCAGGGTCGACCAGTGCGGCCAGGGACTGGCCTCCAAATGCTTAATGCAGTGTCCTTGCGCGCAATGAGTCTAGGCATGTTAGGAGAACAGTGAGGGAACACTTAGAGAATCACTCACAAGAACTGAACGAAGGTATATTCGAGAAATAGTAAGGTCGGAATAAGAAGGAGAAAAGAAAGATAAGATCGAGAAAAGAGACCACGGAGTGAATATATATGAGAAGGTAGAAGCTAAAGGAAAATAGAGATAAATAAAGATGTAAGGGAGAATTCTTATATACAGTCCAATCAAATGCATAACCGTTACCATCCTAATCACCTTACAGAAAATTGCAGTAACTTATATATAGCTTCATAAATTATAACACTGACTACAGCTGCCATTATTCGGGAATATCGGAGTACTGGAGTCCCAAGCGCAACCGAAATCCGGTTTGGCGCGCGTGGACAGGTGATTGGGTTTGATATCAAATTGATGTGTTCACTGTTCATGAATTTCATTTCAGGCTATATATCGTCACAGGGCGTTTAGTTACAGCCGTTTGCAAATCGATAGTCGGATTTCAATTTTTCGAGGCTTAGAAAACTTGTTTGTGGATTTGGAGTTTATAAACAAAAATCTTGACAGATCGTTGTGGGGCACCCGCATTAGGAGGTGATCTTTCTGAAAATGGTTTATTTTTTCTCACTTTTTGTTTATATGCCCCACTTCAACATATTTTGTGAGAAATCATGAGTGCTGCAAAATCAGAATCCGACTATCGATATGCAAACGGCTGTAATTAATCAACGCGAGTGGCGCAAGCGGCCCAGAGGCAAGTCCCAGAAATTTCATTTACTCTTCAAATACCATGGGGAACATTTCCATCTTCCAAGCCGGCGAACCACTGATGGCCCAGTCTTTCTCTCCGAAGTATACTAATCCTTGTTCTTTCGTCAGAACGAGAGCTTCCGATAACTTGCAAACCAAGCCGATATTTTTCTGTGTCGACAGTAGTTAAATAGATAATAAATACGTCGGCTCAGTATTGATATTAGACTCAATACCGAGCTGCTAAATGGATAGTTTTGAGAGCAAGCTTCAAACATAACATAGCAATATATAGTAGTGTCAGTACCTATCCCTGAGTTTATCAGGCCTGGGAGATTGTCCAGAGGACGATACCACGCCAAATTGATTTGCGGCGATGTTACAGAAGCAACCCAAAACTAACGACAAGCCATGAGCAAGAGAGTAAAAGATTGAAGAGAAAAATAAGACGAGGATCTTACCAACTGTCTTTCAATCACGAATTCTTCGGTGTGGTCGCATCTGCCATGAGGTACTCTCCAGCTACACAAATGCCTGCGGACCATAGAAGGAGAAGGGACGCGATGCAAAAGAATGTTATCGACTGCCCGATCTCAAGCCAAGAGCCGGTGTCTTGTACAAGGAAGAAGAACGTAAGTGTCATTCCTAAGAATCGTTATTAATAGTCAGCGAGTACAAGGCAAAAGAGATTGGTTGTACCATCAGTTAGGGAGAGCGAGACCAAGAGGAGAGAGAACGGTGGTAGGTCCAAAGAGTCGTTCAACTCAGCGAAGATCACTGCCAATATCACGTAGGGAGCGATAATTTTGAACAATAATAGGGCCGACATATAGAAAGGGCTGAATATCGGGATCAGCCGATATACCGGAGCAAGGTAGAATGATGCTATTGATGCGACACTGGGAAATATGTCAGCAATGGTCAGATCTTGAGGGCCCTAGACTTACTTTCCAGTGCCAAAGAAACCAACTTGGGTCATAAACAAGAAGAAGAGGGCAATTCGCAGGTCATCGAGTTGGAACCTGTACTCCTTCCTCTCGACCAAGTCCTTCTTAGACTGCTTGAGATGAGCCGCAACAATTTGTTCCGACCGTACTAGTGTCTCGACTTTGACCCAAGTAAGAAGGGTCGTCGTGTACGAGATAAAGAACAGTCCCTCCACGCTAATGGACAGGATGATAAAGCACGGTCCAAAACCAAGGAAGTAAGAAGCGATCTTGGAAGCTTTGGTGTGTCCCGTAGAATGGTCCACAAAAGGCACAATAGACCCGATAACTGCATGAATTTGATTCAGTATCTGTATCAAGATTCAATGGATCGATATAAGCCTTACCAAGTGCTGCCCATCCCGCCATTTGATAGAAAAGCGGGAGTCCTTGCTTTGCTTGGAGATTATTGACGGAGGACCATGTGATAATCAATGTTGCAAGTATGAGAGCACTCTATATCCCGGTTCAATAAATTTACGTAGATATGCCTAGCATAAACTAACCTGTATTGTGTACAACATCCTTAATTGAGAGGACGTTTTCCTGGATAAAATAACACCAGCCATCAACATGATTCCGCCTCCAACCATGCTGCAGAGCTTTGTCAACAATGAGTTTTGAGAGAATAAGAGGACACGAACATAGTAGTTAAGCTCTCAGTTTTGTTGACCGATAACAGAGGAAATATCGCTGTCGACAAGCAAGACAAAGCCCATAACCCAAGAAGTCGTTTGTTCTCGTATATTTGACGTGACTGCCACGTCAAAGGCCAGGCGAGACCCATGAGCACGAAGCCACAGCCCCAAACCGATCTATGGGTATAGCCTATCTAAAGGTAAATATTCAGCAGTGGTATGCTTTCGGAAGCATTGAAGTTTGCTTACCACCATGCCTATTAACGCTGCTACAGCCATCGCTAGAGTAGCAGCGATTCGAATATATCGTCCAACTGAAAGCTTCAAACTGGCAACGTCGGGCGCCACGGGAAGCATTTGGGCCAGAAAGTGATACCAAAAATAACAGGGAAAGCCGGCGTAGATATAAAATGTCGTCGGAGACTTTTGAATATAGAAAGATGTCCAGAGTCCAAGGGCGACGAACAGACATAGAGACCCGATAACGTTTCGGTAAGCGGAAGAGTCTTTGGGCCAATGGTCTTTGGGCCGTAGCACATACAATGATGCGTAGGCCACCCAGCCAAGATACGCAAATGAGACAAGTGCTTGGATCAGGAATCTGTCGTACGTTTGAAGATAATGGAGGCCATTGAGGCTCTGGTCGATGAGTATCGCAGATGCTTCGCGTGCGGCTGACCATTTGTTCGCCAGAAGGAGGTTCTGTATATCGATGACATAAGGACTATCATCGGTGGTTGATAGGTCGGCTAAAGGTCCAAATGGCTTGTACAGCATTGTATGGGCTTTCTTGAGATCTTTATGCACAAGCCTGAGTACAGGGAAAAAAAAGATTGAGAATGCGATATCCCGTACCATGTTTGACTCTATACTGTTCCAGGACGACTTTTGCGTTTACCAACGCAGCCTCTCCTTTTTTCTCGTCATTGGCGAGGAGATACCCAGGCTTTGTTGGATCAACATCAGCCAAAACGCCAACCGAGTTGACTGGCCAGTCGATGCCAATTAGAGCTGCCATGAGTGCTGCGACGTCTGCTTGTTCCATGTCCCTTCTGAAAAGACTGCCTAGCTTCCAAGGCATGGAGTATTCATCGTGCGAAGAAGGGCTTGAGTCCGGCTCAGGTCCTCGAACACCGCTACCCCACGCTATGATAGGTGTTCGTGTGTTATCAGGGTCTAATGGAGAGCAAAATCTTCATGAGAGTTGGCTCGGTAAGGATAAGCCATAAACGTACGTCCATCTCCGTGGTTCCCAATCTCGGACATTCCATGGTCTGCCGTGAAGATGAAGGCAGTGTCTTCGTCACCGTAGAAAGACCTAAAGAGGCTCTCCGTCTCTCGAACAATGTCGTCCACAACGCGAATGTTGTTCATGTACTCCTTGGGACGAAGTGAGTAAGAAAGCCGCTCTATATTCAGATGTAGACTAACCTTGGAGTGGGGTCGGTATGAGTGACCCGTCGAGTCAAGCCCAATGAGGTGAAGGAAAAAGACGACCTTGTCGCCGCGTACTTCTTGTGAAAGGAAGGAGTCGGTTGTCGAGTTCTTCAGGAGAGTCTTCAATTGGTCTAGCACCCACACGTCGAGGGCAGTCGCATCTAGCACTAAGGTTAGGAAAACCTATTAATATACTGAAATAGTTATACCTTTAGTAAAGTCCTCCTCATGTTCATCATATGACCACTGCTTGACTTTGCCAGGAGTGGCACCAGTTGCAAACATGGGCAAAATATCAGGAGAACCGAATGAGTAAGTGGACGACGATTGATTGAAAACCGAGTCAAAGTCGACCTGAGTGATATGAGAGCTTGAAACTCGAGTGATTGTTCGCACTCACAGGATTCGTCTTCCAGCCCTTGATTGAAGAGGTGTCAAAAAAAGTGCGCAATATAAGTAGGAGAACGCATGTTACCTTTGTCACTGCGGAAACATCCTCGTACATGCCACCTATATGCGCTTTGTTAGCTACCTACTGCGTTATATCATGAACTCACTGACCAATAATAGCGACGTGGCCGGGTCGACTCTCCGTTGGTACCCTCGTATGCGACACGCCGAACGCACCTCTATGTTCAGCGATGGACCTCAAGTAAGGTGCAGTAATGGCCGTAGAGTTCTCGATGCTGGGAAACGCGTTCACGTTGAACAAAAGATCTGCACGAAGGCCGTCCCCTGGGTCCACGTCAGAAAATGTCAAAAAGAAGGAAGACGGAGAGGTAGTCCGTACCAACGATGAGCACTAAGCGCTTGGCGAGTGCACGTTGTCCTCCTTCCGTCGCACCATATCTATTCATCCCATGGACGACAGGGCTCGTAAAGTAACAGTCAAAAACCGAGAGAATATATGCAAGATGAAAGATTAGGCCGATAAATAGCAGCTTTCCGACATTATAGTGAGATTTGGGTAGAGCAGTTTGTCCGTTGAGTCTAGTTTTCGAAGTCACCGCCATAGAAGAGAGATACTCAAGGATTTCTATGCATGAAGCTTCAAGTAGTGATATGTCGATTCGGAAAAGGGCCCCGTTGTCGTGTTTCGAGGTTTGCTCGTCGCGGGAATTGATGACAACGGAGGTTGTGGGCCGTTGATTGCTTGTCATGATGTGGCCATGTACATATCCGACGTGTAGGACATTCCGCCATCGCGTCTCATGTGTTCCGAGCTCACTCCGTAGGCCAAAAGACTTTCAGGCATAACTTTGCGTCTAATTCGTTCTCTCAGACCAAATGACTCCTTTGCGTTGGGAACTAGCGAACGAAAGCGGCAACGAAGTCCTGATCATGCTGCTGTTCAAGGAGATGATCCAAATATCAGAGTGAAGCGACCAAAGTTGCCCCAAATCAACACAAATCCACTCGTTTCAGGTCCGGGTGTTGATGAACAATCATCTAATTCGCCTTCCTCTCTTTTCTCCGCCTCGGACACTGATTCACTCTACGATGGCCTGGATAATCTTGAAGCGACAATATCCAGCCCATCCACTACTTTATCATTTCCATCCTCCAAGACTGCACCGCCTATTCCGGGCCTTTTTCTTGATTCTTCCATTGCGATTCCAGAAGGTCTGGCAAACGAGGTGATGGACTTCTGCATGAAAACATATTTTACGTCTGCTTGGTCAAACCAAGTCATGCTCTTTGGACGATTTCTATCCGAGGATTCATCTCCAGGGCCAGCTTCTAATACAACATCTGGTCTACCCCCAATTTTACTTGACCTCCTTAAGACTCTCTCCGCTCTCCTGCAGGGTTTTCTTCCCTCAGAGACCTACGACCTTCTCTTTCCAACTGTTCCGAGCATGGCTCGGCAAGCAATTATCAATCTCTACCAACCAGGAGAGGGTATCACGCCACACGTGGATCTTTTGGGAAGGTATGGAGATGGTATCATGGGCGTCAGTTTCGGAAGTAGTTGTGCGATGAGGTTTGACCGGACCCAACCAAAGAATGTGGAAGGAGACAAGCCTCGTTGGGATGTCTTTCTACCAGAACGAAGCATTATCGTTCTCACTAAAGAGGCACGTTACGATTGGACGCACGGGATTGATAAGAAGACCAAAGATCTGGTTGATGGGTCAGGGTGTGAGCGGGGAAGTGAATGGGTCGAGCGAGGTGTTCGGATGAGTGTTACTTTTCGCTGGATGCTCCCTGGTGCTGATCTTGTCGGAGATAGTCGACAATAAGCACTCAATCAACCTCTCATGCAAGGTGGACTGATATAAATCACAGTATTGACGCCAGGCGAACTTGACAGACACAGTGCAATCACCACTTCTCCTGCCGCTATCTATTTACCCTCCTCTAATTACACGAAAGGGTATTACTTACCGGAACTGGTGAACCTCTCAACGTTATTATTTTCCTCGACCGTAACCAGCTTCAAAATATATGATGACTTTGCGGATCCAAGAATTAAACTTTGTGAGGGCGTCGTTGGTGTACACCTCTGCGTCACCTCTGGCCGAATGTCTGAAACTCTCCGATCATTCGCACTCACGACGTGGACCTCATCCTTTTCCTGTCCCTCTTGAAAGAAGTAAATAACCATGGTGTAGTCCAACAAAAACAGTATTTAATAAATCTAATGCAAGCAAGCGACGATCCCGACGGCGCAACAGGCGCCTGCCGGCAACCGTAGTAGCCGGTGCTTGCATGGCGAAGATGCCAACACGCTCTTTTCCCTCCACTTCCAACGTGACATAGAGGTTTGACTCATCAGTATATATACTCATAATTCTGTTTACTGTCTAGGCAATATCTTTCACATTTACATCCTCATCTCACACACTTTGTGCAAACAATCCACCTGCAAGTGTTATGACAGCTTCCGACGTACCAAAGCCGTCACAGGTTGACATATCTGGAATTGCGGGGAATGTTTCTACGGAAATCAAAGAGTTTATAACATATATGTTCATTGATAGGGGCGATCATCCACCGGTATTTGGCCGGAGTATTTTGGATAGAATGAGAACCACGGACATTTGGGTACAACAGAAGCCAGAAGAACCAATGAAAGTTGAGGCGAAGGTAATTATAGAAATGGTCGTTGGTGAAGGTCAGCATCTTTTGATGCTCTAGGTCCAGTCTAGGACAACCCTGACAATGTAAGCCAGATATGCTGAATGGTGGTGGAAACATGCATGGTGGCTGCGCTGCTTTCTTGGTTGATGTGTACGTTCCTGCTTCCTCATCTTGCAACGGACCTTAATCGAACGCCATGGCAGTTGCTCCACTCTCGCACTTACAGCACTTGGAATGGCGCAAACCGGCACAGTTCAAGGAACCGTGAGCCAGTCTTTGAACCTCATATACCACTCACCTGCGGCACCGTAAGCATCTCGCCACTTTCATTACTGTACTGTATTTGATGATGGACCACGGCTTTCAGCGGAGATCAGTTGAAAATTGTCAACACTACTCTGACAATGGGTTCTAGAGTTGTTTCCGCACGGACAGAAGTACGATAATTCTCTGGTGTTCCGGACTAAACTAATACCTGGCTTAAGATCTGGAACGCAACACATCACCGTCTGGCGGTCTCAGGAACTCATATCAAGATGGCACCAACACCTTCCATAGCAAAACTGTAGAGAGTTCTAAAACACCTGTAACAGTGTTTGCCGAAGTCTACAAGGTCATCATGCTACTAGCGGAACAGTGAATACTCTGCAACCTTTGGCTTTGAACCATCACGAGCCTGAGATGGTTATCTTATCCGATGAGTTCGGAAGGAGTTTGTGTGTGTCCCGAATGACTCGTTGTCTTCTTTCGTTCATGTCGCCGCCCATGCAAGATATCCCACTTGAAATTTGGCAACATGTTACAAGCTTTCTCACGAAAGAAGAAGTTTGCCAACTGTATGGCGTGAACCATGCGTTGTACAGCATCGCAATGGACCAACTATATCGCGAATGTACAATTGGTAGCCCGCTTCATGCCATGACGAAACGATATCTCTCAAGATTAAGGTGCGGTTGTCTGGAAAATGACTACTTATCTTCGTTGCTAACTTGTTTTACTCAGAGATGTAGAGGTCGCTCGTCTTGTTCGCAAAATACAGATCGCGCCTGATGACCTCTTTCGGCATATTGATATGGAGAAGAATTCTCAAAGACCAATCCCCGAAGCAGCGTTGATTGCAGCGCTGTCAAATCTTCACTTACGATCCAGAGACGAACCCCAGTCACGAAAACTCCGGCTTCCTGGCGGACCGCCAAAACCAAATGTGAAGGCGATGCAGTCATACAACGACATTTTATTTATCATGTCGCAGCTGACATCTGTGACGGAGCTGGAGCTGAGGGTATCCAAGAGCGAACCTCGCTTTTTCATGGCACTTGACCTCCCTTCCGCAATCATTACTCCTGGCTGGAAAACATTTGGTTCGACCTTACGCTCTCTTTACATACAAGCTCCTGTTGAAAGTTTGAGTTATCTCCTACCACTTGAGAAGGATCTCGCCCTTCCAGATCTTGGAGAGCTTTACCTTGATCTCGTTCGCGCGGATCTCAGTACCGACGTCTCGTTAAAATTGTCTTCCACGATCCTCCCTTTTCTTCGTTCACAAAAAGACACTATCACCATGCTCAAACTCCACTTTAGGGACCCCATTGACATTGGTTCTTTCTTATCAAATATTCCCAGAATGCCAAACCTCCATTCTTTTTCGCTGACTCAACTTACACCAAATGATGAACTGGCAGAAGCCGGTTTTCATGGACTTAAACGGTTCTTGCAAACACATGCTCGTCAATTGACATCGTTCGACTTCGAATCATCGGCCAGTGTAGCTGATTTTCAGGTGGTCCCACCGGTTGACATATTTTTCGCAAATTCCTCGTGGTCAGATACAACTCTCCCGGCATTGCAGTTGCTCGGAGTGGACCTTTTCCCAGTTGGGCCCAATCATGGACTTATCAATTTCATCCATCGGTTCGCCACCACACTGGTTTCCTTGAAAATATACCATCACTTTTTTGTCCATGAAGACCTCGCTATCCTCCTGAACTGCTTTCGGGGCGATAAACCACTTCGTGGATTGAGAATCTCTGTAAAACGATTTACTCCTTCCATTTTCACAATGTTTGCGGCATGCGTACCAAACTTGAAAAATTTGCAGCTCCATTTTGGGGTCGTTGCAGGAACACTGGAGCAGACTGCAGGAACAGATTCAGACGTAAGTTTAGACCCGATAAACCCTCTCTCGGAGGAGTCTTAGATGACCCATGATCTTCTTTATACAGGCTTTCACGAACGAACTTTCAAGCCTTTATTTTCCAAAATTCAAGCTTCAAACGCTAGCGTTGGAGGATATGTTTCGTTTTGGCGGAGAATTCTACCCTCGACGAATTGCTTTATTAAAAGCTTTACCAAACGTTGAAATCCTGTCTGGGAAGACGCGGTTGGAATACTCTTCCGAGTTGTAAGAAAAGGGAATCATTGAATTCGCAGTCATGAATGTACAAACTCGGGGCATAGATGGCGTTAGCACGCGACACAATAATGCTCTTTGCCTCTTTAAGAACAGGAACCCAAGGCCGGAGTCAAGCGCTTCTCGTTGAAGTTGATGCCAATGAGTCAACCAAGCGGGTAACCTTCGCTCGTGCTGGTTGTCTGATGCTCAACAGACGTCCTGACTGAACTCGAAGAACGTTCGGATTTGCCTAGATCGCGAATAAAATGAGTAAAGCATCAAACGAATCTAGAATCGTCTCACCAAATGATTTTTTGAGATATCGTGACATTCAGCTAATGACTGGGCGACCACTACCCGTACTGTTCCGAGTTCTTCAGTTCCGCCAGTTGAGAAAGCAGCTTTGCTCGCTCGTTGAGCAACTCTAGAGTTCTAGCATATTCTTCTCTGACTGCAGTTGCTGTGTGGGCCGTCTAGTGATGAATTAGATGGCAGTAATCCCTGCAAAAAGTACGGCCTACCCTGGAGCTAAGTGAAGATGGTTTGGGTGTTGGAGTTGATAACGCAGAGAACGAGCTCAATGATTGGCTGAGCTCAAAATCGGCTATTTCAGATTCTTCATCGACTTGCCCAATGAACCCGCTGTACCGAATTGGCGGGGATCGTACAGGAGAGGTAGTAAGGTCACAGCTGCATGATCGTGACAGAACGTGTTCTGGACAAGCACTCCCATCCAAAGATTGTGGAGGCGGTGTTGATGGAGGAGTTGGGGAGGGTAGCTGAGAACGAGAGAAGAGAAGGGATGGGGGGTATGGAGACGGAACTTGGTGGATGCATAGTAGAGGATCAGGACTAGTCTGCGGTGGCGTTGGGAGTGATTGTGAAAAGCTTGGCAGAACTCCCAAGATGTTCGACACGGAAGAGAGAACGGTGCCGTCCATAGATATGTCGGTGGTACCCTCAATGTTTGGTTCTTGCGGACTTCGGAGGATGGATAAGTCATCGAGCTTTGAACTCGTTGGCGAATCAAACGACGAGTTATAGGTACCCGCAATCTCAAATCGAGATGGAGGCGTCTTCGGAGAAGTTGAAGAACTATCCCCGAAACCGCCATGTCTATGTGTAGGAGCTGGTACATGTCCGAAGGATTGAACTGAATGACCCGCTGGATTGAGGACGAAGGATTGGCTCAACGGCGTGTTGATGATCTCCAAAGGCGACAACAAATGGGAGAATACTTTGGAGCCCCTCTTCCTTCCGTTCTTCCGTATGAGTTTTTTCCTTCGGCCAATCCAGCATAGTAGTTCGGCTATGAAGACCATTTCCCCCACTTCTCCCTCTGCGAGTCGACGAGGATCGATATGGCTCAGACCTACATCCATTCGAAGAAAGTCTGTCTCAAGAATCCCTAAAAAGATTTTGACACTCTGAATCTTAGATGGCGCTGTACTGTTTCCCGGCTCGATCACAGGGATGCGCATGTCCATCAGGGCCTCCAGGATTGCGACCAAGAGGCCAGGGGTCAAGTCTGTTGGGGAAATTAGAGGGATCGGTATATGCAGAGAAGTGAGGAGTTGGTTGAGCTGAGATACCAGTTCGGTTTCCTCTAATGGAGGCCTCTGGCGAGCATACTTTGTCGGAGACAAATTATAGCTCATCGGTGGTCCTGCGATTGGCCTGAACAAATACAGAAATCTAGCAGAAAACCTGACTTAGCAGTGTTAGCCCAAGAACTGTAGATACAATACAAAAATTGTCAGCCACAGGCTAAGAATTGTGATTGGCGCTCACCAAGTTGGTTCTGTTCGAAGTGTGTGTCGGCACTTTCGGGGACGGTTTCACAATCAATAATTACGTAACCGACAACATCTCCACCTGCCCTAAACCTGAGTGTTCGACGCGTCGCGTTCTGTTATTGACCTTGACTCTCGTTTTAGCTTTTTTTATAGTCATAATGCCTCCCTCAAAGGCATCTAGCTCGACCCAAGCCAAGAAGCAAGGTGCAAAGGTTAAACGTGAAAAAGTCAAAGAAGAAAAATCCTCCAGAAAGCGTAGAGAGGTGACCCCTGAAGAACCTGAAGAGGAACCTAGTCAAGACGCTGGAGATGAAGAAGATGGATCAGATGGACCAGATGAGCCAGAAAATGCCACTCAGAATCCAGAAGACGAAGACGAAGGTAGTAGTCCCCGGGGCACCAAACGTCGTCGCATAAATGGTGATGGTGATTCCGCCACAAGTGACCAAGATGAAGACCAAGAAGTAGCGTTACCAAAGGTTACCACTCTTCCACGTGGAGCCGATGGGTGAGGTTATGGAATTTACCTAGTATCTTGGATCTAATAACCAAAATATCCAGGTACATCCCTGGGTCTATTGTTCGCATACAGCTGTGCAACTTTGTCACATATGACTTTGTCGAGTTCACCCCAGGACCGTATCTCAACATGATCATCGGACCAAACGGGACTGGGAAGAGTAGTATCGCCTGCGCCATTGCTCTTGGCCTCAATTTCCCTCCTCAAGTAAGCCACCATTTCCGTGTTAAAAAACTTGACCTCATTTATTGAATAGATTCTTGGTCGCGCCACGGAGCTCAATCAGTTCGTCAAGAACGGTCAAGACTCTGGCTATATTGAAATTGAGCTCAAAGGACCGAACAATCAGCAAAATTTAATCATTCGTCGACATCTTAAGGCCTCCTCCAGAGCCTCCACATTTACGCTCAATGGCCAGGCGGCTACTGGCAACGAAATCAAAGTCAAGATGGCCGAGCTCAACGTTCAAGTCGGCAACCTTTGGTTCGTTTTAGATCTGTTTTACCATCATTAACTCATAGTCACCGTAAAATCCAGTTCCTTCTTGCCTCAAGATAGAGTTTCCGAGTTCGCTGCGATGACCTCCCAACAACTATTGCGCGAGACTCAACGCGCTGCTGGAGATGAGAATCTAACCAAGTGGCATGATGCGCTTATTGAATCAGGGAAAGAGTTTAGAGCCCTTCAAGCTGTGAGACCCCTAAATACCGGTCGCTTTTGACCCCTTTTTTATTCAAAAATTTCAGACCATCAAAGTCGAAGACGATACTTTGAAACAGATGAAAGATCGTAACGACGCGATTGAGCGCGATGTGAAACGGTTCTTGGAGCGGAAAAAGATCGAGCATGATGTATGCTGTGCCCTCCTCTTGGCCCTGTGAATAGAATGCTCAGCCTTTTTCCTCCAGATCGCTCTCTTGAATTTACTCATCCCTGTTGCGCAATATCGAGAGACCCGAAACAAATTCATGGAAGCAAAACAGGTCCAGCGTCAACTTCATACAAAAGTCAAACAACTCCAAAAGAAAAATGAACCAGCCCACGATCTACTCAAGTAGGTTGGCTTCGTTTCTGGGATGATATGAATGCACTGACTGTAGTTTAGGCACATGGACACCGACTTCAAGAACGCCGATACGAAACGCGAGACCTTGAAAAAGTCGACTCAGCAAAAGTTTAAACAGTTGACCGATAAGAACAAGGCCAGCGACAACTTGGTATATTTTTGTTCAGCATTCCGCCATCGGTGTCTAACGAAAGTTCTTCAAGGAAGCTGAATCTTTAGACATTGTTGAGAAGCTTGCAAATCTCAAAAAAGAGGAAAAAGACCGTACTCGGCAAATCAACAGTCTGGAAAACGAAATTGTCAAGCTGCAAGCTGAAGTTGACCGAGATCCTCCTGACGACCTTCCAAACGAAGAAGAGCTAAGACAAGTGACAAGACAACTCAATCTTGAGAAAGCCGCCCTTGCATCCCGATCAGAGGAATTCAACTCCAAGATGCGGGAGTGTGTCGATAAGAAAGCTTATGCGAAGAGCAAATTCGAGCATGCAGAGAAAAGGTAAATCAGCTTCCTCTCTGTTCAAGCACAACCTCTGATTGTTTCTAGTATGAAGGAACTCGATAATGTTGATACGCAGAGGCTCGAAGCTATGGCTCGTTGGGACATTGATACAGCTGATGCCATTAGATGGGTCCGAGATAATCGAGACAAATTTAAGATGGAGGTATTCGAGACTCCTTTCATGAGGTTGACCATTCCGGACAAAAAGTTCGCCGATGCTGTTGAAGCATGCTTCAATAGCAACCAAATCAAGGTAGGGGAACTTTTGATCAATTGAACGTTGTCATCTAACGGTCTGCCCGAACTTTAGACTTTTGTTGCTCAATGTCAAGAAGACGTCGATACCTTGAATCATTCTATCAACGACGAGGGAGCTTTGGGAAGGAAAGCCAGGATCACGACGTGGTTTCGCCCTTACGATCCTCAGACCATTGTTCCTCCACCCATGAGCCAAGAGGAGGTATGAATTCGTCGTTTTCCTCGCGGATGTGCTTTGACAGTGTTCGTGTAGCTTGAATTACTCAAATTCAATGGCTATGCGATCGATTACGTCGATTGCCCGGACGCCATGAAATATTTCCTCAGAAAAGAACTGAATCTACACCGCACGGTATGTGATTCTTCTGTATTACTGTTTTGCTTTACTAAAAGACATGCAGGCGATTGCCTTGAATGGATCAGCTATCAATGTCGGCCAGGCCATGAACTACGTCGCACGACCGATTCCAGAGGCGCGTCACGCAGGAGGTGCAAACTTCATCAACGGGAATACTCTCAACATCGTTACTCGTTCTAGATACGGTAGTCATGCAGTCAGCAATATGACAAGGGACATCCAGAAAGCGAGGAGTCTGACCAAGCAGGCTGGTGAGCCTTGGCGTTCTCCCTACTTCTCGACGCTCATGATGCCCAACTACTTTACAGTTGATCCTGAAAATAAGCAACGCATTGACGCTGAGATGCGTGAAGCACACCAAGAAATGGAGATGTGGGAAGAAGAGAAAAACAAACTCAAATCAGATAACGCAAACCTAAGTAATCAACAACAAGACTTTGATCGGCGTGAAGTCAGGGTTCTTCATCGACGCGGCGTTCTTTTACTGACTCGTTTATGATCTGATTTCAGGCCGATATCCGGAAGCAAAAGAAGAAAATAGCCGACGAGAACCAACGCAAAGTAACAGCGTCAGCTAAACTAGGTTGGCAGTTGTAACAAATCGAATCTCAAAAGTCGCTGACTCGCATGAAGCTTCCAGGAAGACAGCGCTCAAGAGTCTACTTGCAAAACCCTCTGCGGAATCTCAACGAACGCAGTTCAAGACCAAACTGATTGCCAACAACAAGAAGCGCATGGAATTTGCCAAGCAATACACAGTAAGCGAATTATCCATCATTTTCAAAAATTTAGATTCATACATTATCGCAGAATCTTGTGCACTTAATCATACATGAGCAACAAGAGTGTACCCGCTTCGGGATCCACTACCTTCAAGTTGCGGCAAATCGCCACGCTCTTCAGGCTCTATGTGATCGCAAAGATGTCAAGCATCAAAATGCTGTTCGAGAGTATACTGAAGGTCAGTCAGACCAGAATTACATATCCAGCCCTGTAGCATTTGTTGAACTCTTCTTTATTAGCCAACGAACTCTTCCAGCGCCTCAAGGCTCAGTCAAAAGAGATCCTGGAAGAAAGCCGACGAGTACTCAACGAAGCACCGGACGATGTCCAGGAGGATTATCATAAGCAGGAGCAGGTTAGACTAGACTACGATAAAGCCTTAGAAGAGGCAGAGAAGAATGGCACAACACCACCTTCTCAAGCTGGCGTTGAGCTAAGGACGGCCGATGAGCTTCAAGCAGAGCTGGAGAATCAGAAAGCTACTTTAGAGTTAAATATGATCACCAACCCTGGCGTTGTCGAGCAATACGAGAAGCGTAAAAGAGATGTAAGATTCTCCAATTCAGACTTTTCTACCATGCTTATCCTCTTCTTGCGCTTTTAGATCGAAACTCTAGAGAAGACCCTTGCCGACAGGAAGAAGAGGGAAGAGAGATTACAGAAGCAGATCAAGGGTGCTCGGGTGAGATTTTCAGACCGCATGCTACTGTATGAGATCTGATTGTTTCAATCTAGGATAACTGGCATCCTGCCTTGAAGAAGCTTGTCGGCAGTATTGGTAAAAAGTTCTCAGCCGCTTTCGACAGTACGTTCTTTTTTTTTCCGAGTTGAAACACGACAGAGCCGTAATCGGGAGTGACCTTTCCACCTTTCGTCTCATCCCCACCCTTATATTTTCAATTGAACTGACTTTTACTTGGTTTCCAGGGATTGGGTGTGCCGGGGAGATCCGAATCAACGAAAATGAGGAATACGAAAAGTGGGCCATCGACATTCTCGTCAAGTTCCGTGACAGTGAGAAGCTCCAGCTCCTCACTGCGCAACGGCAATCTGGTGGAGTAAGTTGTGATTCTATGGCTTGTTCCCCGCCACTTGCCAATTGGTCAGCCAAAACATATATGTCCTGGTTTCGACGTCGGTAAATCACCGTTGTTTGGTTATTCGATGCCACGACCCACCGCACTGCTACAGTTTGCGTTAATGCCATGTGGCCCATGTGGTGATCACCCGATGCCCTAATTTTTTGGCTTTCACCGTTGGGATTACCGAGATTTGAATTGTTTTCATTCGTTTTTGGATTCACATGAACTACCGGGGCTCATTTTCTCCTCCGCCTCTGACAGGAACGGGCCCTAACAACGATTCTGTACCTCATGAGCTTGACCGAAGAAGCGCGAGCACCTTTCTCCCTCGTGGATGAAATTAACCAGGTAAGCCCTTATTTCCCCCATTGGCTTGGCCAATTCTAACGGCCTACAAACCACTGACTCACTTTTCCTCCACCTTTTTCGACTTTGCCCTGATCTCCCCAGGGTATGGACCAACGTGCCGAACGCGTCGTTCACAATTCTATGGTGAACGTAACTTGCAAACCGGACAGCGCGCAATACTTCCTCATCACCCCAAAGCTTCTCCCAGATCTGGATTACCATCAAAGGATGAGGATCTTGTGCGTGAATAACGGAGAGTGGCTACCTGAAGATAGGATGAGCGGCAAAATGAGTTCTATGATCGATGTGTATTTGAAAGCGAAGAACGGTTAAAGCTTAAATCGGACCCAAATGGACATGACTGAATAACTTACGATGAGTCTCTGGTCCTTCTATTGTATTATACCAATATTTTATGATGTTAAATAAATACCGACATTAATTGTGGATCGATGCACGCGTACCAGCGGTCAGCTTCAGACTTTATTGAGTACTACAAGCAGCTCCTCTCGCCTAAGCCTAGCGGCCTGTATACAGACAGGAAGAGAATCTGCCCTTTTATTGAACCCCTCAGACGAATTCGAGTCGTTTTCATCACCCACTTCGCCGTCATCTATGACAAATGCCGATCCAACTTGAGTGATAGTGACAACTTTGTTCTTGTCTCCCAATATGACGGTGATTGTTGACTCGAGCAAAGGCTCTTCAAATGAAGTCGGGTCGGCCAACACAACACGACTACGTGAATCTTCAGAAAATATACGAGGATACAATATATGAACCTTACGAATCAAAGATCCCAAAAGACATGCTTAAAGGGACGGACGCTGCGAGCTGCAGCGAAACCCGTGGGGCTTTGCGCAAACAGAAAGTCTTATTCAGGTCTTCATTATAGGTAGCCTGAGGTAAAGTAGCTAATTTACGTAAAGTCATTATTTTTTTGAAAAAAATATCGATCAGCTTGCTCACTGTTCCTCAAAGCGGCCACCATTGCCAACAATGTTGCGTCAAAGGCATTGCCGTCGTAATTGATGCAAGTCGCATCCAGATAGATCACCCACGCTGCTTTAGACTTTTGGATGCAAAGTGTCGATACCGGTAAGAAATTTGATCTGCAACGGCCAATCGTGAGGATAAAAGGGTAAGGTAGCAAAACAGAAGACTAACGCGACTAGTGTTTCGTTCAATCGGTTGGAAAGTACCTGAGCCTCCTCGGAGGGAGGTCCGGGCTTGAATCTTGGAGAGCACATTGCTGGAAGATCTAGATTCGGCACCAGAAATCCATCTCCTTCGCGATCCAGCTCTGGTTCCGCTATTTCAGCCTTGACGCCGCACACCACTGTTGTGTTTCCCATTCTGACAAGCGCGGAGCCGTCGGCTGTAGATATTGAACCTGTCCTTTTGAAAATCTGTGAGCAATTCTCACCATAGAAGCACCAAATAGTAGCAGCGGCCTTGCGAAAACTTACCCACATTGACCTCTACATTTCTCCAATCACTCGCGCCTCTTCCATCAGGACGAACATTTTCGTCTAGATATTTCTCCAGATAAACTTTAGGGTGCAAACGTTGAAAAACAGAAGCTTTCAGTTCTTCGAGTGCCTCTTGTGATAGATGTGACAAATTTGGACTCTGTGAGCTGAGACTAGCTGCAGTTGGAGGTGCCGCCATGGTGGTTGGGTCGAAGATTTCTTGTAGGTTCGTTATCTAATCCATAACTTCCCAAAATGGAAGATGATAAGATTAACAACATGTAGCTCTGATCGGCCTGTCCTCTTATTTACGCACTCATCGACCGACAAGTCAGTCCGATTATCTCCACATTAATGTCGAATATTCCTTCGGCCATTGGTTCAACAGAATCATCGATAACAATAGACAGAGGGATAGCAACTTCTTCTTCATCCTCATCTCTCTCACAGCAGCACCACGCTAGTGCTTCACCTCTCCGCATCTCTCACATCTCAAAACATTCGAGGACAAGCATGCAGCAACCTACATCGCCTGTACCCGTTGGGATTCTCGGTGCTACTGGAACGGTTGGGCAGAGGTTTATTACGCTGCTTTCAACACATCCCTGGTTCACGATCCATGCTCTGGGTGCTAGCCCACGGTCTGTCGGAAAAGCATACAAAGACGCTGTCAAATGGAAGCAGACCACACCAATCCCTCATATCGTCGAGGGCATTGTAGTGAAGACTTGTGAAGCAAAAGAGTTCCAAGACTGTAAGATTGTCTTCTCTGGGTTAGACTCAGATGTGGCAGGAGAGATTGGTTAGTCATCTAGGCCACGGCTACTCGCGTTATCCTCATTATTATTCAGAGGAAGAATTCCGGGCAGCCAACCTTGCTGTCTTCTCAAACTCCAAGAACTACCGTAAAGACCCGAATGTGCCCCTTATCGTCCCTCTCGTCAACCCTTCTCACTTTTCCATGATACCTCAGCAGCAAGCACTATTCTCCCCACCCCTCACTTCTGGCTTCATCGTAACCAACGCCAACTGCTCCACCACAGGTTACGTTATTCCTCTGCATGCGCTTGAAAAGGCCTTTGGGCCACTCGAAGCAGCGTTAGTAACTACTATGCAAGCCATCTCCGGAGCTGGGTACCCTGGTGTTGCTTCGCTGGATATAATGGATAACGTTGTGCCATACATCTCTGGTGAGGAAGAGAAGATAGAATGGGAAACGCTTAAGATCTTAGGCGGAGTTGCCGAATCAGACTCTACTGAAGCGCATGCAATTGGTGGAGTACTCAAATCCTTCGATATGCATTCGCAACATCCTCTTCGAGTGAGCGCCTCTTGTAACCGCGTCCCGGTTATTGATGGCCATACCGAGTGCGTATCTGTCCGCTTCCATCGCCGCCCCCCTCCAAGCCCTCAGCAAGTGCGCGAGGCCTTGGCAGCTTTCACGCCCACAGCTCAAACTTCTGGCGCACCATCATGTCCTCGCCACGCGATTGTGGTACACGAAGAGCCTGACAGACCTCAGCCAAGGTTGGACAGGTATTTCCAGGACGGCGCGGGTGTATCTGTTGGTCGAATTAGGCAATGCCAGGTATTAGACATCAAATTTGTCGTGTTGGCGAATAACGTCTCTATCGGGGCTGCGACAAGTAGTATAATTAACGCAGAGCTCGCAGTGTTGAAAGGAGTCGTACGAGTTTGAGTAATTGGAGAATCCTCGTGGTCATCACGGTCAACTTGTGATCCATCGTATTCTAACCCGATTTGGGCAATATATTTCCTTTCTTAGAAAGAAGCACTCCTCACTCGTGAAATAGGTTGCGAAGCAGTTTTCGAGTTGTATGAGCAATACCCGAAATTTTTGCGGGCGACCCGGTTGTTCGATAAACCATCAACTGATTAGCTCTTGGGGCCGTTGTTTTATGATATAATTCAGATTATAGACAATCGGCATCTGATCGTGAAAGACCACGAAACTTTGTAATTAATTTAACGAATGGGACCGCTCAGCTCTTTCCTATGAGGTCACTGATAGCAGTCTCGCCCTCAAAATAAGATGAGGCTTTTTAAGGAACAGTCTGGGTTCAATATTTAGGGTGGTATCAGAGATAGCTTCATCGTTAAGCTTTTTGAATTCTTCCTTTGGACTCCCGCTGGACCGCAACGGGTGTCTCAGCCACGGAGATTATGTAGGATAGGTCTTTTGGAATAAACGCTTAGTCAAGTGGAGCTTGAGCTGTTGACGCAACACCGTGGGTTGAGCGGCTTGCTGAGTTGAAATACTGCAGAATGAAGTTGAGTATGGCTTGAGAAATATGGTGACTTACTGTCCTTGTTGATAAAATATGTGTGCACGCCTTCTGAGGATGAATACAGCAAAGACTTTGAGTCGATCTCGACAAAGGCGAAAACGAAGAACTGCTGGATGAAGTTTTTAGAAAATGATGTTGCTGTGTCAGACCGACGATCTTTAGACCAGCTTTAGAAGGCATTCTTAAGAAGGTGGCGCACTCTCTGTCTGTCGCGGCAGTAGTATCAACGACATAACCTTGATATCATGTACATCAAGATTTATTAATTACCATCACATCCACGTTTTCCATGTCCGTTTTCGACGGGTAACGTTATCGATGTAATTTTGAATTCGCAGCGGGAACTCCGGGCGAGGTGGGCTCCGTAGCACCGGCGTTATTAAGGAACTTGAATCCGGTGATTAATCAGCACATACTTGGGTGCTTACCATGCCAGGTCCTCGAGCACGTTGTTGGCCCTTGACATATATCTGAAGATTCACAAACCCCACATCGTACATATTCCACGTTGCATTAGATTGAATGACCTGCAATCATCAGCTCAATTTGATTGGCTGGAAGAAAGATGAGATGACCGAAAAATTACCCTGTATTTTCGGTCGCAAAGGTGGCTCAGATATTGATACTTATCAGAGCTGGCTTTGATTTACCCACAAATTCTGCAGATAAGGAGTGCGATTTGTTTGGAACGAGTTTTTAGGTCTCACCACTCATAGATGTGGACCAGCAGAAAAATGGATTTGATGTATCACGAATTCTGGCAAAAATGTATTTGTGGTACAACCCTCTCAATTAAGATTCTCTCGCACAGCTGCCTATTGTGAAATTTCACATATCGAAGGTACCAAAATCCAGTTTTGATTGACCATAGTAATAAGAGTCTCAAAGTCAGTACTGAAAAAAAAAATAGAACCAGGCGACATGCATGGTATCCAAAAAGGATACTCTGAAGGACGCGTCAAAAGAAAAGGCTTACGTAATGTGGCTCAGGGTGTGGTAGTTGCTTGTCTGAGATGACGCTAGAAAACAAGCTGACCACTACTGCCAGCAACCATCGGTCACCGCCAGAACTCACATTATTTCGCCAGCCATGTCAACTGAAGACCGGGCAGCTCAGCTCATTTTTGGGCCAAACGTTCTTGCTAACTCAGCTATAAATTCAACCAAATTCCTCTCTGCCTGCTTTGCAGGCGCTGCTGCTGGGATCCTTGGTCTGGAGAACTGGGCTGGCTTCTTTCTCTTCTTGATCGCGACACTCCTTTCAGCCGGTATCATATATTCTGTGAATTGTAAAGGTCGACCAAACAGGTACTTTCAAGGAGGGTTCATAGAACTGGTGAATCCCGGGCAAGACAATGCCTTTACCTTCGTTCTAATGTGGACATTATTGTACGGTATGTTGCACCTTTAATCTCATTTTTGTGAGGTTTCTCACCGTATATCCCTCAGGTATTGTACACGGTGAGGTTTTTTTCTAGTAAAAATCCGGAATCTTATCTCGAGCGGCGAAGTTCTCTTGTCACTTCAGCTCGAGAAGGTTAGGCTGCGATATGGTCTGGCCGTTGGAAAGTAACCATATTTTCATCCCAACCTCGCGTTTCATAACTTTTTCAAGTTGAATGTTCATGTTGCAATCCAATTTGGGTTTGTCCGATAACCTTCCTGCTTCCCTGTTTGGGCGGCGGTCGTCGGCTTTCTAACCCTTCTCCTCTCCGTATCACACCGTAGATTTCGATGCTAACTTACTTCCTTTCTTGTATAGTGTACGATTGAATTCGCCGACGCTCTCGTTGCGAACGGACTCGAGAGTAATAAAGCAATCTTCGATATGGGGAACCACCTTTTCTCAAGAATTTCCATCATTGATTCTATCCGATGCAAGAACCCCGAGTCCTTATTTGAAGTGAATGCTGTTTTAGTATCATCGAAAGTTGGCCAAGTCCCGCATGCACTCCAACCACTCTACATACCAACCTGCAGAGATTATCCTTCCCATTCCCTCCAGCCTCATGGAAGTGTTATTCGAAGCAACTTGATTGAAAAAACATTCGCTTGGGAAAGTCGTCACCTCATTGTGTGAAACTGTATTTGTTTGTCCCCTAGCTTCACATTAGCCCACCGACATTTCACCGCCTTCTTATACTTCTCAGTGTGGGATTTTTTTCTTCTGGAAAATAAGAATCCTTTGGCCAACTTGGGGTGGTACAGTGACGTATTCGATTCCAGGTATAGTCTTACACGAAAACATGGCAATTGCTGTTGACTTTTCTGGGATCTTATAGGTAGAAGAGCTGTAGTGATGATACTTTCGTGTCATGGGTTTCCTTTTGCTTGAGATTTAACGATAGCGAAGTGGAATCATTCACAGCATCATCGTTATCGATGGTGTAGATGATACCGGAGCAAGCTTGCATGAACCCATCCCGTGCAACTTCTCTCGGCAAAAGCATGGATCCCATGCAGTATCCTCGCCATGCTATCTCTCGTCCATGTGCTCTTAGACTTTCGTTCCTTTTCGGTCTTATGAATAATACGTGCAATGATATCAACTTATGCTGGTGTGTAGTAACAAGGTCAAAGATTGGCTTGTGCATTTGATTCCGGCGGCTTGCTCAGGACATGGTCAGTGAGTGGTGGGATCGGGCCGTACCCGGAAGTTCTGCAAAACCGTTCAGGACCGCTCATGAATAATTGGATCAGAAGTTCAAAGATGACAAAAACATATTGTCTGATTTTCTATTCTCGGACAACACATGAAGCAGTCCATCAACCATGGCTTCGCAAGTGTTGAACGAGGGTGGAAGGCTGACCAAATATGTTAATTTTATGGTCAGGCACTCATTATGTTTTGACTACCGCCAGATTATCCATCAAGAAACTCAATTATCGAGAGTAACTTTCCAGTAGTAGCATAATACAATGCTCTGTGACATAGTAATATGTCAGCTCAGGCCCTTGACGTTAAATCTCGATTCATGATAAATCTATATGAGATAGCATGACCACGCCGCTAGCGCTCGTCCGCTGAATATCTTAGACTTCTGCGGATACTCTAGTCCCTGAATAGACTAAGATAACTGCCGGGCAACTACATCTTATATAGTTGCTGCCAAGAAATCTCGAACTTGATATCAGTTATAGGAGCGTGATCTTTTAATCTCTATTGCTTCCGCCTAAAACGAAACAATCTCGGCCACATCCCACAGATTTCTATGTCGGAGACGAATTTTCCTTGTTCCAGAGACTTCTGGGCTTCAAAAGTAGTATCTACTCTTGGGCTGCGTCTTAACGAAATGAAATCTTTTAGTCCCGCTCAGGAAATGAGGCTCATGTCCATAACTTGGAAGTAATACTGCGTGATTACCCAGGGATTTGTGCATGGATGGTAGCTTGATCCTCAAAAAAATTGCACTCTCAGAAATTGGAATCGGGCAATGCAGATCTTCTTCCCCCAATCACTGACCGGCAGTCGGCCACGTGGTTTGGAGGGCTGGGAACGGATTTGACCGTCGTCCTGTATCGGAGCCACGCGACAGCAAGCTGCCGTTCTGGTTTCTCAAACGCCATCCACACGTGGTAAGTCTGTGGCAGTGAGGCTGTCAGATATGTACACCAGATCCAATGAGAGCGAGATCTCATCGAGAAGTGCAAATCGAGTGCAAAGACACTGATTGCGTCCCCTTCCACAGCACCTTCTACATATATAATCCTGTTCACTGTCGCTACGTTCTTTTCACTGTCTGTACCCCACCTGTGCATTCTGGTTCCCCTCCTCTATCGCATCGAATGATGGCTAACCTAGACCGCGACGGACCTTGGATTCTGTACCAATATGGCGACGATTCTCAGAAACATCGCTACCTGGATCAGGAAAGTAAGCTTGCATTTACATTGTAAGTGCTGGATTGATGAAAAATTGGTGCTTGCGACTGATTATAACGTATGATTAGGCAGGAGGTGTGTTATTGTGAGGCCCTCCAGCTTGAATACTCATTTTCGTGAATTGGTAGTTCCAACAGAATGAGGATCCAAATCGTGTTATACGTCTAGTGCGCGACGGCGAATGGAGCGCACGGTATCCCTCTGTGATGGGCCCCGACAGGTCGTACTTTTTTATGGGACCGGAGAATAACCTCGGATACATTGTTTTTGGAAATGGAAATATCCATATTCCAATGGGGTACATGCTTCGAGGAGGGAAGAAAGAGGGAAGTGTGTAAGTGGTAAAATCCCCTTTCGAGATTTGATTAGCCCTTGGCCATTTGGTCTTCCGTTAGGTGGTCATTGGCTGGGTCTTACGGCGCTGGAAATACATTCTGCAAACAAATTATGTCACCTTTCACTTACCCAATTATTGTTATAGATCTCGATATTGGAGAGGTCAGAACGGAAACCAATATAAATGGAAAGCGACGAACTATAGGATGGAGGTGTGTGTTATTATTTTGTCACTTGAAGCCCTTCGTTTTCAGCTTGCTGCTTAGTGTCTCGATAATGGAAGAACGCTCGCGCTATGGGAAGTCAGCCCGCCGGACAAAAACTACTACGCAACATTAACCATCTTTCCAAAAGCCATGCCCATCATAACTGAAGTCTTGACGAGCCTTATCTTGAATCAAATGGCTTTGGCACTTACATGGCACATACCCTCGCACCCTGGACAGTAATCGGTCACACCACTACATATCTATCTAGCACGCAAATACTTTGTAACCTTACTGTATTTTTCCCCGCTTTTTACTTACTATTCCTATTCCCGATATATGCACTTGTTCGATACAATAGTTATATACATAAACAGCTTTCACGATTCAATATTTCGCGAGAAATATATTGAGCAAAATTTGTCTTAAGCTTCAACTTGAATAAGTCGAATAGAACATGAGTACATTCGTGTTTAGCAACCACTAATTATTGCTCATCTTTCCGTAACTCTTCTTGCAAGTTAGTCAACCTATCCCATTCTGGCTCGTCTTCGAAATCCTTCGTGCGGCCCATGAAAATTCGGACGATACTTCGACCTTGCAATCTCCACTTGTAGCCTTCCACCCGCGGTCCGAAGTTCCTCAGAATGTCCACGATGTCTTCGACTTCAACCACTGCAGCCCGCCACTTTTCCGTGTCAACTTCGCCTTTTTCGATTGTTCCGGCAGCGCTGCACCTGTATCCATCCAAATAAGCTTTGATGGCGTCTTCCCACTGGCCTTGCCAAAAAAGCAGCCGCGCGTATGCTCGGAAGATTCGAGACGACGATAGGCGGGGTAAGAGGGTTCTTTCAAATAGAGAAAGAACGCTGCGATAGAGCCCATGACCTTCATTCGGATGTAACATTCCTTCGCTTTGAGTCTGTGCTTCTTCGGCATTTGCTGGGGCCCTCGTGACGGCATTCACGAGACGATCGAGAACGTCTTCATCCACGGCAATACTGCCTACTTTATCGGCCGTTTGCTCCACAACCCGACCTAGAGCTCTACAGGTCTCTTGCAACTCTCCAGCGTCCATCGAAACAATCATGTAGTTGTGCCACATACGCCAATTCTCGTAATTATGCTTGAGCCCTTGCTTAAGAGCCCTGAATGCAAGCATTTTGTTCTCGAATGAGACCATCGTATTCTTGATGTCGAGGGGGAGGTATAGAACATAATCTGATTAGTAGGATGATTGAAATTTACTTGAACTCCTCACCTCATCTGGAATTGCAAGGGGAGAGCCTTTGCCTTCGACGTTGTTCGCCGTTGTCTGACTTGGCTCACCTAGGCGAAGATACATGCTCGCGAGATTGTTCCAACTTTCGCCATCCTCTTCGTCCAGTGCAACGCATCGACTAAAAGCGCTTCTCGCGTTCTCCCAACGCTCCACTCGCATGCATGCACAGCCGAGGATGAACCAAGACCTCGAGAGAAGTGGGTTAATTCTTACAGCCTTCTCCAGAGACACGATGGCCTCCTCGTACTTCCCCCGCGCAAAGTAGTAACCCCCCAAGGATCGCATGGCACGTCCAGAGGTTTCTTTAGAGGTTGACCATGCTTTCAGATAGTGCTCGGCGGCATTATGGGGTTCGAGATCACCCAATAGACACCAGAACTTGGCTTCGCGTGCTGCGTCTTGCACTAACTTCTGCCGACTCGAGGAGGCTTTCCCCCTCGATAGAACAGCATTGGCTTCTTCCTTCCTGCCTTCCAACAGATCGCGAACGATACCAATACCCTTCTCTCGTTGTTCTAGAGTTCCATAGCACTTGACGACATCTTCCCACATCTCCAAGCGCTCAAATATCTGAAGCGCTGATTTGACTACTCCAAGACTGAGGTAACGCTCGGCCAACTCTTTCTCCATCTCCCATTTGCTTGGCAAAGGGATGGAGTAGAAATAGAGTAGACGTTCGGCGGTCTTTGAGTCTGACGTAGGCATTTGATCGATTAAAGCCTGCAATTGCAGTGTTGATCGTTCCACTGTACGAGTGCGAGATGACTCGAGTCTAGAGCGCAGGAGGAGGGCCATGGAGTGAATGGACCAATTTCGAGGGTGTGAGATAACGCGAGAAACGTAAGGATTCATTTGCTCTGTGGTAAGGCCATGAGATGGTGACGTATTTCGGACGTTAAGACAAAGAGAAAGGAGGATGCACTGGTCCAGGGGGTGAAGGGGCGGTTGAGCTGATGGATCAAGGTGGCGCAACTGCGATCTGGATCCTTCGCGATGAGAAAAGGTAAATGCAGTTTGTTCTAACAGTGTGTCATCGTTCAGGGGTAGAGTTTGAGGAAGGGTCTGGACGTTGGGAGTAGTCGATGATTGACCGACGTGGAAAGTAGAGTGCTTCGAATGGGCGTCTTGCATATCCTGGCATTTGTCTACCAAATGGCTTTCAGCCAACAACACGAGCTGGGAATGTTCGGTAATCTGGAACTTGGTTCGTTTTCCCAGAGCCCCAGTTAACTCGTATTTTAGACCTGTAGATCGTGCGGCCTGAACAAAGTCATCGGAGGCAAGTTGGTCTTGACTGAGATGATGCTCCAGTAGTCCCTTCTCGAGATACAAACGCCCAAGAAGATCTGGATCATCGGCGAAAAGCTGGGCCAGCGGCTTCAACAAATTCTTAAAGTCATATTGCAAAGCCACTGGCTCATCTAAAATGCACAGATGCACTGTAGCTATCCTTAACTTCCACCATTCGACTGTTGAAAGGTGTTCATAACGCAGCGAGATGAGCAGTTGGGAAAATCGAAGGAAGGCCGGATCTTCAGCCAGATGGTAGGCCGGCTCACCACCAAGCGCCAATTCGGCAACGGCCTCTGCGGTGATAGTTTTTTCATCCCACTGAAGCGTCGAGTCGGAGTTTGATTTGAGGAGTTCAAATGAGTGAACATCGAGGTCTGGTCCAGTCCAATTACCCTGAACAAAAGCTTGCAAGCAAACTGTCGCGATAACGAAGCGTGATAGCTCATCTTCTGCAGAGCACTCCGCCAAAACTTGATTATTAAATAGACCATTAAAGGAGAACTGAACGTCGTGAGATGACGTTCGAAATAAGGGGCGTGCTTGTGCTGATGTTAGGACTTCCCGAAATTGACTCGAACAAGCGAGCTTGGCGAGATGTAGAGCTGGCGAGAGTGGCTCAGGTATAGTGTCGTCCCAGCTACCTCGAAGCAGGGACTTCTCAGCTAGAAAAATATCTTGGCTCACCATTCTAAGGTTGGACAATGGAGGTTGATCAGAGGCTCAAAAGATTGGTCACATCACAGATTTGATTCACGTGTACGCTTGCGCTGTATTGAGTCAAATCACCCCTAAAACTCTAGGGCTGCCAAAGGGATACTTAATTGAATTAATGGGACTTCGGAACTTGTGAAATCTGCAGCGCGTTTGAATGGTGATACATATACCATCGTGGTCCCTGAACGTATTTCTCAACTGCAAACTGCACTAGAAGATATTAAATAATTTGCAATGGTACCTTGGATGCCGAACTTCCGATTGATCGACGTGTCGGAGCGGCAAACGGAAATTCTTGTTTCAAACGATGTCAGAACACCGGCGTAGCACTGTCTACGACTACACAGACCTGCGACTGCATCCTGACGGTTCGCGAGTTGCACAGAAATCTAGTAATCGTCGACCTGCAGTCATCAGGACTGTCACACAAACATCTAGGGCCAACTGGATCGCTAATGATGCTGGAGGATCTGGAATCATTCCCAAATTCCAGAAGAAAATCACTTCTAACAATAATCAAGAGGACGGAGAACACTTTGAACTAGGCTTTTCCGAGTCCAAGGCATTTGAGCAGGAAGAGTCTGGAAGCGAACAGGAGGTTAGTTTGAAGAAGAAGCGCAAGTCGAAGCGGTTCGACGCCCGACCACTGAAAAGGCAGAAATTTAAGGCATCTGAGGAATATCTGATTCCAGAAAGCAGATCTTTAAGGCCAACTACCGAGGATGATCTCGACTCACTAGCTCAGGAAATTTCATTACCCGAACCATCACCTGTAAGTATATTTCTCAATCTACTGGACGGATGTCAATGAACTATTTTGAAGGACCTCTTGAAGTGTATCCATCGGTTTGCAGCAGAGTTCTATACAGAGCGTGGAGAGCTGCTTAACATTTCACGACAATGGCGTCGAGAGAGGAAGGAGCGGAGACGCCTTCGGCAACAATTGGCCGGAGAAGAGTTTTCCTCCTCTACCTCTTCTTCCTCTACCCCTTCTGCTTCCGACTCTGAGATCGACGATAGTCTAGAACAAGACGATGAACCGATTTTGGGCGAACAAGCAGGCGGCAGCTCGATGGACCAGAAGGGGAAGCAAAAAGGTCACGATCCCGCTATGAAACGAAAGCGCAACGAAGAGGTCTTCGTCGATATGTACAAAAGACTAGATGGTTCTGCGATGATGGCTCTGGGTATCTGTTTTCGAAACTTTATCACGCTGTTTCGTTGACTTTCCTTCAGGTATGCTGGTTCAAGAAACTGTCGCTCGTTCGCTCAGAGTAAACCCACCAACAGGATGGACAAAGATAGACGATAGTCAACTTGACCCACTGAACGAATCTAGTAGAACTTCAGTTGAGCAGAGGAAGAACCCTACTCGACGTTCAAAACAATTGGTCAAACGGCAAATAAGTCACATTCGCGCATCCAGCTTGCATCCCAACCAGGAGGAACAGGACGAGGACGAAGAAGAGTCTCTCAGGTCAGAGGACTCCACAAATTCGGACTCTGAGGCGGAATTTCGTTAGATAGCACAGAAAGAAGCTGACGTTGAAGAGATGAAATTTAACTGTTATCTACTGCATTGCAAGGGGACCATGATTACTCTACACAGTTTCCTGGACTTCTGCTAGAGCCTTCTTCTGCCGTAATCTCTCCAGTGTTTGAGACGTGGTGGGTTTGGATGGGTCGTAGTCATGAGGAATAGTACCATCTTGGAACGTGCGCATAATATTAGCCCCAATCCTACCCATCTTGTATGATGGGAAAATCTTCAGACGCTCCAGACGACGCTCCCGCAGCTTGTTTTTGGGTAACATGCCTGAAACCGCGTGTCGAATGATCTGTAAGTTGAGTGAGTTCGAGGACCGGTCCTGGTGAAGGGAAGAGTACCGACTTCATCCGGGTTCCGTTGTTTCATCGTTGCATAAGGTGTCTCCTTCAGACCGCCCGGGAACATAGAGTGTTTCCGGAAGAGCAACTGTTCCTCCTTCCGACCTGTCACTTTGATTTTCCGGGAGTTGGTGACGACAACATAGTCTCCACAGTCCACTAAAAGAAAGAAGAGATATTGAGTCGTTTGCACTCGGGTCTCAAACATAGGCGGAGTTCATACCACTAGGGTCGTATATTGGCTTGTGCTTGCCCATGAGGACGAGCGCTATGCGCTCTGCCAGTTTACCGAGCACACGCTCCGAGGCATCTACCTGATGCCAGACTCTCGTATACGCAAGTGCAGTCTACTCAAGATTGTTCAAGATTGTGCTTTTGAAGATGAAAACCAAAAACTTACATTACCAACCGCTTGGGACATGGTTATACCTGGAACTCAAGACGCGGTCGCATTTTCGCGTCGGGTCACGACGTGTGACATGTTTCCACGATGCTGTGCTGTCCGTATTTGACCCGGTGACGGACGGGACTCTTCGCATCAAAAGCGACCGCCGATGTATAAGCCCTCCGAAACTTGTTGAGCTACCCAGTAGGCTTCTGCAGGATGTGACTAGGTGCTTGGATGCGATGATTGAGCTTGGGTGTCACAATCGCCCGAAACTTGACCCGCGAATTTGTCACTACGGCCCTACTTCTGCTGCTCTGGAGGAATCTCCCATGAGCTGGACAATGTCCAAAGCGAAAATATACGCTTAAAACCGTGTAACAAAGCTGTATTTTGCTCCAGAACATTGTTGCTTCTCTACCGGCTGTAATCCTATTTTTCTTGTGATTTGTAGGTGTCAACGTCTCATTATCGGGGCATACAGTATTCCGAAGCTTTGCTCGCACAGGGATTCTATCCAATTAAAAAAAACCCATCAGAAGCTGCCGAGCAACAGTGCACATCCGGACAATGTCGGTCTTCTAGTCAACGCCCTAAGCCGAAACCTAATTCTGTTGCTTGGGGTCCATATTCAGTTGACCATGCTGCGAAGAAGGCCCTGCTTTTCCCGATGACCGTAACAGCTGGAATGTCGGACTCTTTCATTAAAAAGAAATCCTTTGGTTTACTGTACTTTGACCAAGTTGCAACTCCTTCCATGGACCTCCTGATTTTCTATGGCCTCACGATCTTTCATCCGATTCCGATAACGAGAGCTCAAATGACCTCGCGTCCCTATCGTTGCGACAGCGCCTCAGAGGTATGTCTCACTGGCGTAATGGTCTATGTGAGACTTCTGGATAAAATCTCTACACTCCCTTGAACCTTGTGTCTCATGTGGTTACGAGAAAACTGCCCTAAAAGCATTTAGAGTTCCTTCATCTTAGCTCGCGAAGCCTCTATTTACGCATTAAGCAGGATGTATTTGGCACTCGTGTCTCACGTCGGAACTCGCGCCATTATCCAGAGCTCTGTGGTTATCAAAGGTGTTTTTTTAACTAGTTTATCACATTGAAACACCAATGAGATTGTAAGTACCCAATCGGCGATGAAACAAGAAGATAGCTGACGCTGGATATAACAAATAGCGAGATCAAAGCCACCTTTGGATGTGGGGCTTATTCTCCTTTGGAAAGTAGGTTCCTAAATTCCACGCGATCCCCCAGGTCACAGCGAACTGGACGATATATTTTTATCGTCCCTGCATCATATGTCTGTGACTCAATTCCTTGGCACTCCTAGATACGAAGATGAGCGACCTACTGCCGACAATCATCTTCTTTACTCTCCTGGCGTATAGGTTATCCAAATCGGAGGAGATAATACAACGTCTGTAGAAATGGTTGTTGTGCGTTCTTCATGTTCCAGGACCATGCTTTTTCCGACTCCCGAGTGAATCGGTTAATGATTACACTTTGTTTGTAAGTGCTACATCTGACAGCGAGCTGGCTTCGGGTAACTGACTGGAATGAATCCCAGGAATGTTGTATTCTCTATTTGCGGGTCCCCTCAAGTGTATCCATTCCTGCCGATTTAAAAATTATTCCAAGGTTGATCGTCGTGTTTGCTGATCTGCTGCCAGCCTGCGACCCTCCCTGCAACTACCCACAATCAGCGTACAAATTCTAAGGGTAAAAAAGAAATACAAGAAGTAAAGGCAGACTTTCCATGAAAGCTGTGGCACAGGCCTTGGATGCATTTTGAGATAATATCTGATTGGCTGTAAGGCCATTAGGAGAGTTGAGTCCAAAGGCCTGGGGTGGTGCGGTTGACGATATTCCGCATGGGTAAAACAGGAGGAGCCTGAGCGACTACAGGTAGGCGCTCACCTGCTGAATTTCTAACCGTAGAGCCAGAATGTTGCTCTGGACTGCGCCGCCCTGCTCGTGCCAACAAGTATTTCCCAGACTCAATCACCAGTCAGAAGTGAGAGCATGAGAAATGGTTTTGGTCACCGGCGCCTGCACCGGGGGTGTTGTCTTGGGTTGTTTGTCTCTTCAACCCCAACGATGTTTACGGCCTCCTTCCCGAGATGGAGCTTGATCTAGTTCTTGATATGGAAAATTACGAGAAATCATACGGCTGCATTTGCTCACCAAGCTCAATTGCATGTGTGGAGCTGAAAAATGTATCACCTGTCTTCTAGAAATATCTCGTAGGTATTCAATCATTGGTGGGTACTGATATTTCTGGCCTCGCCATTTTCATTGGCTTAAGAGGGTATGCATAAATTAGATCCTAATAGATTGGTAAATTGTGAGCAATTTGCCCAGGTCGTCTCGTATTTTTTTAAAGAAAAATAATCAAACAATAGATAAGGCTGAGATTTTATTGACCGCTGGGAGCGCCGTAGAAATAAGTCTTTCTCTGAGATATGTGTTATCTATCTTTTGAGGATTTTGGCCAAAGCGACAGGGGCCATGGGAAAAACATAACTGTGGGAAGATGTGCCAAATGCTGGCGCAGTTGCGAGCGTGCCTTCGCCTTCGTGGTCTGGCCAACTCATAGAAAGCGCGCGATACAAAAGTTAGAATGGCGTCCTCGAAGTCGTCGGACAGCTTCACCTTCACAGTAGGAAAACTAGGTCTGTAATAGGGTGAAAATTTAGTTGAAAGTCGCTGACGCCGATCATTAGATGCTGGGATGGCGGTAGGTTGAACGCTGCTGCACTCGGAGTCTGACGTAGAAAGATTACCCTTCGGAATTCAGATTCTACTCGGTGAACGAGCTCATCTGATAGAGTTTCCGTCTATCCTTCTACCACCGGGAGCAACCACTGGATCCATCGTCAATATTGCGGTTCACCAGAACCATGTTGAGGAGAAAAAGAGAGAGAAAGAGTTCTGGGATTTGCAGGATGGGATCCTAGAGACGTATGGTCAGGCCTCGCCCGAACCCCCCAAACTTTCGGTACGTTTGCGCGATCACTTTCATAGTCTTACTCTGAAACTTGCTCAGGTCCGCAACGTCACTCAAACATCCGTGACGCTTGAATGGGAACCTATCAAGCTTGCGACAGCAAAATTACGATCGTTGGACATATACAGGAACGGAGAGCGGCTGTCCGCTGTGCCTGCACCTACAACCAATACATCGACGAAACACTCTGGAATGGATATCGCCACCGAATACACCTTCCAGCTCATTCTAAGGACAACTGCTGGTACATACCCTTCAAACATTCTCCGTGTACGGACGCACACCATGCAAGATACTTCTGGCATCTGCGTGTGTTTTGGAAATGTTCAAGATCCCGTCCTACTCGAAAACGTGAAACTTGCACTGCGAGAAATGGGCGCTAATTGGAGCGACAAGATCCAGATTGATACATCGCATTTTGTGTGCACCACACCTGCAGCCACACCCAGTGGTGCGAGCGCGACTGGAAACGCGTCCAGTGCTCCTGGTGTGCAATACCAAAGAGCATTGCAGCTTAGCATACCAGTTGTCCAACCTTATTGGGTTCTAGCTTGCCACGCGGAAAAGAGGTATGTTTCTGTTCTACACGATCTCAAGGTACTGAAATGGGATAACAGGATGATGCCTATTGCCAACTTTTACCTTGGAGCCAATTCGCCTGCAACCGCTCACTTCAGCAATCGTCCTCTTTCTATGTCGCAAGCTTCGTTACCTCGGTCGCCTGCAAGTCCTCAACCCAATTCCGGGAAAGCTACTCCTTCATCATACCGGTCGTCTATGCCACCTCCTTCAAGAAACCCGGAGACGCCGGGCTCGTCCGCTTTCATTAATCAACCATCTTCAGCCAACGATTTCCAACGGTCTCGGCAGTTTGAATCCATGGCCGAAGAGAACGAGGAAGACTCAGACCTACACACTGCAAAACTCTCTAGCACGCCGACGACAGACCAGTCGGAAAAAAGGAAGAGTAGGTCTGGAACGATGAACAAGGATTTCAGGTTCCCGTCGCCTACCCCCACGCCTACAACGCCTCAGTTTGTAACCTCTGGGATGCCGAAGTCCAGTGGCTCGACGCCACCAACTGGGAAACGAGCTGCCCAGGAACGTGCAACAACCCCACCAACGGCAGGTGTGGCTCTACCACACTCCAGGGGCAGCAGCATTGTAAATCCTTCAGCGATTGAGGTTCCCCCGCCTCCCCCAGTGGAAAAGGAATCCAGCATGAGTACCATCTCGTTGTCAGAGTCAATCGACGACGATGTTGGCCCCACCGAAGAGATATCACTAAACTAGAGTAACCTCCCCAATCGTTCGAAGTAATATACCGCTCCAGGTCTTTCGTCGTTTACCGTATCACTGTATGGAACTTCGATCTCAGTGTACTGTACAGTGTAAGCTAACAATGACAAACAACCTTGCACTCGTTTGCCGAATGCGGGCTGATAAAAATTTGAACTTAATGTCGGCTTCGACTTTGGGAGAGCCATTCGTTCTCTCGACTTACGTCTCTACAACGAGGGGCAAGAAACCTCAAAGTTACATTCCTGGAGCTTTTGTTTGCCGCCACAAGAGGCCGGAGAGATCAGAAGAGTATGTCACGATTGCAGTTCAAGCAGATGGTCTTCACGTCCTTGATGTAAGTCCCAAATTTGTCAACTTGAATGGCGCATTCATGACAAAATACAGGTAGATAACATACATCCTGTGGTCTCAAATACATTTGGTCCTTCTTGCTCTTTCTTCTGTCCTCCATTGACGTTACCTTCGATCTCAAAACAAAAATGGACGACTTACGCCGTTGGCTCGTTACCTACGGATCCGTCTTCTTTAAGTGACGCCTCCAGAACTATATGGACTTGGGAATCTGATGGAAAAACTTCTAGTCAGTGTCGAGGAAACCAGACCATTGTAGGTTTATCTGGTTGCCTTTGCAAGTAGCTCATTTGACGAGAGGAGAGCAGCTATCTGACGGGGAGAGCATACGCGCTCTTCACGCCGTGGATGATCTTCGGAACCGCATTCTGGCCGTTTCTTCTGCTGGGACTATCTCTATTCTGGACACCGATATTCTGGAAACCAAAGCCATCTTCGTGCCAAAATCCGCTGACGCCGAACTGGTCGATGTTTGGGTCTTTCCGAGGGAGAACGCTAAGTTTGGAGACAATCAACGGGGTGCCCTCGTTGTCCTTCTCCTCTCGGAAGTCTCTTCATTCATAAAGCTTCGTATATTGGTTATTGACGAAGTCAATTCGATATCTCAACTCCAAGAGCATGATCTTCTCATATCCGCGAAAGTAAGCGCCTTGCCCATGTATCATCGCATTCTTCTAAGATCTTTCTTGCAGGATGTTGCGAGTACTACTTGTAGCAATGCTGGTATATTGAGCATACTTGGTGAGAGACACCCCGAATTGTATTATCTGTTGCTAACATTGCTACAGAGACGAACGGCTTGTGGTCTTCGTATGAACTCTCTGCTGTTCGACCTCCCGAACCCGAGTCTTCCGTTCGACTACGAAACTTTCCATTTTATACTCCCCAAAAGTCTACTCCTAACCAGGCTTCGCTCTCAACATCTACTTTGGCGCTTACATCCTCCCACATCCTCCTCGCCTCTCTTCTTTCTGCGCAGCAAATAATCCTGCAGATTTGGGACCTTCGCTTTTCTGTTTTACTTGCATCCCATCATCTCGCTGTACCATCTTCACTTTCAGCGATTGGTGCCCTTCACCTGAGCTTAGTATCAGGCACGGGGCTGCAAAATTCTTCATCCTCGACTGATAAAACCAATATTCAAGCGAGTCAAGCTTACCTCGTCATTTCTTCGGTACCTTCACCAATCTCGAATACAACCTCAAAGGAAACCTCAGGATCCACCGCCGACAGCAAAACGACTGCGCTTGTTGTTGTCATACCATATGCCACACCGAATGTTTCAACCGTTGCTGCAGCTATGGGACGAGGAGATTTGAGTAAACGATGGTTGTCCAGTAGCTCGACTCTGCCCATAGCCGCAACTGCCGAGAACGATCTCCAGTTAACGGAGCGCCGAAAAATGCTTCAGAGCCTCAAGATGGCCCTAGAAGGCGGAAGAACTCAGGCTGCCGAAGCTACTTTCATGAAATGGGTTCCCACAGACGTGGATGACAATGTAATGCATCGCTTAACTTTCGTCGTTACTACCAACTAATACCGAGGATAGTTGGCTTCGAATAATGCCAGCATGGATTACAACTTTGTGAAGGAGCTGCTCGAGCTTTTATTAGTTCCCTCCAACGATGTCCCGCGCACGCCCTCACTAGGATCCGAAAGTAAAGGAGTAGCTTATTCTTCCGAGATTGTTCGATACCTTCTTGAAAGACGAGTCGTTAGTAGCCTGATGCTCGTATCTTATGGCGGCCTTCTCGGAGTACTTCGAACTAAAGGCGACTGGGTTAGTGATTCATTTGGGTTGGCAATGTCACGATATAACCAATCTCTACAGCGAGCCATCGAACTTGCGTTCACTCGTGTTCTTGATTTGACCGAAATGGAGATTGTCGAGACGTTGGGCATCATTCTTGTGAATCAGCGCGGATCTTTCCAGCGCTCTCTCGATACATATGACGCAACCGAACACTCTGATGCCATGCAAATTGATCTTTCTGGGGTACTGTCAGCGACATTTCCAACGGATAAGATTACCCCTCTAGCTAGGTACCTGACTCTTGTTGCATCGTATCCGACGTCCACGTTGCCGCTGTTGTTGGCTTTACGTCGACATCTGCAAGACCCAGAAGACGTTTCTGTTATCCTGCAAATTCTTTCAGACTGGCTCAGTCGAAGAACACAGCTAGAAATGGAGATTGGCAACAGTAGAACATTAATGCCAGGCAAGAAAGATACGAAGCGAACGGAGGAAGGCGTTTGGGTGGTGGTGAAAAGGAAGGGGCAAACTATAAAGGACCAAGGTGGACAAGTACCTGGCCTCGAAAAAGTTCGTTCCTTGATTTGTTAAAAAATCAATCTTACTCATTTTGTCGAAGTTGACGTCGCTCATCCAAATTATCCTCGACTCATCCTTTTTGAGCATAATCTCGCATAAACCTTCTCATCAAGTCCTGATCAAACTCGCAACTCAGTTGTCTCCCGAGATAAATTTCGTACAGGCTATGCAAAGTTTGCTGGGTAGCCTGGAACCATTTTCAGCAGCTCAACAAAAAGCGATCAGTAATTCTCTCTCACCAAAATCTGAGAAAGATAAGTCGAACCGAAAGCAAGATTTGCGACTGCGGGGAAATCGGACGGGGAAAGGAAGTGGCGCAGAAATTGGTTTGTACTCTTTGGAAGAGTTGTCTCTCTGAATCGCATTGCGGCTCTTCGTACGACTCGTCAAATTTCACATATTTACCTCATTATCTTGCACTTCGATTGGGAAGCCAAGAGTAGATGGGGGACCTTGCAAGTTTCGACCAGCATCTGATACTTTGCGCAACGGGAGGTTTCTCAATTGAATTCGACAGACTGCCTGATATTTTGGTTCCCATTCGATAGGGGTGATGCTGTAGACAAGCTGATGAGGAGGGTGGAGTGTGACTGCCGCTCACGATATCAGACTGAAAGGTTGGCACATTTCATGGAAGCCTGCATGGCAAAGTTTTGAAGAACCATATTGTCTCCACTACTTCATCACTGAAAACATACGACTTAATCTGGTAGTTGCATAATTTGAGGAGAAGTTACTTTTGCTGAACTTCGAGGGCGTTGCGGAGCTCATCTCGTGCTCATATTCGGTCCGAATCGATCCCATCAGTCATGCTGGCAGGCGTTCCTGTTGAATTGACGAGATCATGAACAACAGTCCTGAAAAAGTCACGAACACCTGTGGCCCTGACTCCATCCTGCAACTGCATGCGCAAAGCTCAGTGTCGATCTTCTCAGCAGCTTGAGTTGTACTATACTATACTAGCTGGCTCTTATGACCACGCGAGTGGCAAACCTGGCGCTGAAAATACTCTAAATTTTCCTCATCCTCTAGAAGGAGTTGCGGATAACATGATGGTGGTGTCAGGTTCGCGTTGACGAATCGCGTTAGGCTGATCTTAATGGCGCTAATTTGGGACTGTCGATATGTATCCGAACAGCAGGGTGGGACTTTCGAATGGAAAATATCTTAACGACCGTAAGAAAGCATAATATGGAGCCTGATTCTTATCCCGATTCCTTTCCTTCCCCATAAGAGTTGGGTTGTTTTTCCTCTCGACCATTCGATAGTGGCATAAAAACCCATCGTCACTCTTCCACTGGCGCTCCGGCTCGCCCCTTTCACTCATTCAAAGCACTGCTCTCCTCTGCTGTTTCGCTCGTTTAAAAATGGCCGTTCCAGCTACTCTAGACCCCAGCCAACCACTGCATTCAACGTGAGTACAATATTTTAGGTCGACAAGCAACGTCTTAATGAAACTTTAGAATGGGGGCAATGTTTCTGGGTGTGGTCGTCAGTGGAATCTTGCATGGGCTATGTATTTTACAAGCCTTCAAGTATTTTCGAAGTACTTGTCATTCCTACCTCAGACGCGTTTTTTTCTTTGCTTACGACCTTCCCAGAATTCCCCGATGATCCATGGTATGTGAAGGCCACGGTGAGTACTCTCGTCGTCCCCGCGAAGGTCTCACATTAAAATTATTCTGCCCCTGCCAGGTCATTACGACTATGTCTTTCGATGCCTTCCATCAAATGCTCATCACTATTGGAGGTTTGTCCAGTTCGTTGTCTTGTTACTCGTCTGTACTAATGTTTTTAGTCTACCACTACGTTATCGCCCAATTCCAGTGAGTGATGTGTGGTTTTTGGGTGTCGCTCCTACTGATGTAGGACAGTCATCCCGATTCGCTTGAGTTCATGACATGGTTAGTTTACTACTACACGCTTGTGACGCATTTTTATAAACTCATCTAGGTCGATTTTGGTAAGACTGATGAAACTCCTTATGCCCAAAACTAATGTACTCAATGCTTATCAGTTGGAGGGCTTGTTCCCGGTGAGTGTTTTGCTATTGTTGAGTGTCTGTAGCCGCCTCTAAATTTTTGACCTAGGCCACCAACGGAGGACTTGTTCAAATGTGAGTTCGCCATGGCCACTATTTTTTACATTTGTTAAAACAACCGTCCCTCAGTTATTATCTCTTCCGAGTTTGGCGCCGTAAGTGATCATTCGGTACCTTTCCCTGACAGGCTACTAATCGGCATCTAGTCAGCAAGCGAAACTGGTTGCTGTGCGGTTTCATCGCTCTTCTCATCATGGGAGAAGTTGGTTAGTGGCAGTAAACTTTCTCCGCCGTTAAACTAACGTTTAATTTGGCCAGGTGGTGGAATGAGTACGTTCATCTTGGATATATTCTAATCCTGACTGATCATTTTGCTTCGTAGCTTGGGTCGTACTATCGTTAGTCGTGGTTTTCGTTGATTAGCATGTACTAACCCGTGCCACAGGATGCAAATGAAAACTTTCCGCCAGCTTCTTACAATTAGTGTACGACTTCCCTTCTTTCAATCAACGGCGCCGATACTCACTTGCTTACTTGAAGCCACTTACTATTTCCATCAACGCTCTCAGCACCTCAGCAGACATGACTATTGCTCTCAGTCTATGTGTCATGCTACATCGTGCTCGAACAGGATTCAAACGGTATGTTCATATTGATTGTTATCTAAGGATGAGTATTGACATGTTCATACAAGATCTGACAACATCATCAACAAGCTTGTAAGTGAGCGGCCATGCTAGAATCTCTCTCGTGTTCACATTTTTTTAAATAGATCGTCTTCGTCGTCAACACTGGAATGTAAGTCAGGATTGTAGTCGTATTTTCAGTATGTTCTCAGTACTGATTCACTTTCAGGATCACCACGTATGTCCACTCATGTCCTGAGCTTGAGTAACGCCTTATATTTTTGAAACAGTGCTTTCGCTGTATCCGCTCTGGTCTGCGTGAGTTGAACGATCTGTTCTTACCTCGCGATATTCAACTCAACATCTGGATATAGTTGATCGTGTCACCTCATACTTTGACATATGCCTTTTTCTATTTCTGCATTGGGCGGTGTATGATATCTTCTTTTTTCACCTCTACATCGTTGATTCCGCTAATGCTTGATAATATAGTGTACACCAACTCTTTCCTTGCGACGCTTAACACGAGGCAAAGCACGAGCGCTACTTCTACAGACCGCGCCGAGCTTTCTCTCAACAGCTTGACTCCGGGAGCCAGCAGAAGCAAAAATATTAGCATCAGGATCGAAACGACACAGGAGCTGCAAGCAGAAAAAACCGTACGTGGTTCCGTTTGAACATAAAGTCGAATTCTGACGGACACTCTAGTATAACTCGCATATGCGTAGCAAGGGTGATTACAGCGATGATACCGTCGAAATCGACCAAGACGTTGTAGCCTAAAAAGTTTTATATCATTTGTTCTTCATGTTGAAGCTCCATCTAGAGTAGCATACTTTCTTCAACGGATCTATTGTACTACAACACATATTAAGCTCCGCTATTGCTTTCGCTTTTTCAAATACGTGATCGCATTGAAAAATCTCAAAACGCCCAGTCACATCTGTCAATCTTATCCAACAATCGCCTCACAGCTGACACTCAGTAAAAAATAAAGTCAACAAAAGTCATTCTCCCTATGTTAGAGTGGTACATAATGGTGACTAACCAGTGACTACTAGCTATTTTAGACGGCGTTCTTACACGCTTTTTTACAGAATTGGTGACTTTTCCGTGACTTCGTTTTTTACAGAGGCTGACAGCGTGTAAGTAGTTATAACTTGAAATCTGGTCCAAACTATCTAGCTAAGCATGTGGTTTGGTGGGGCTTTAATAAAATGGAGCGCTCGAGAATGATAGTTTAAAAAAAATCAAGGTTATGCTGAGAGTTAGACACGATCCTGAATATCTAGCCAAAACTCTTCATCCAGATCTCCTTCACCGGTGGTTCTATATCTATACGTTGTCATTTCAATGCGGTCTAGCCAGTTCCAGAGTCCGTATGTAACGATCCATTGTTCACCCACCAGGAACTGTTCTCCACGCTTTCGGTGCCGCATTTTGGTCCCACATACGAAGGGAATAGACCGCGCCTAAAATAGACGCCGGAGCAAGTGAATGTGTCGGTGGCTCTTCATGGACTGAAAATTTAATCCTGTAGCAACGGTCAGTGGAGTACTTGATCAAGGGTTGACGAGGTGGGTTTTTTAGCAGAGCCACTAGAACCTCGGACTTGTAATACCGAAACTTGGAAATCCTGGATTGAATGAGTGAATTCTACCGGCACGTTGATGTCTTGATCAGAAAATCATTCGAAGGTTATCGTGAAGGTAAGCCTTTCCTTCGGTTAGCGAACTTGGAATTTGTCCTTTGAAGTGAAGATTTAACTCTGTAGATCGGGTGTTAGTGAGCTGCGGGGCTCTGTGAGGTCGCCCTGGTTGCATCTCTTGTTTTACGATGGAGGTGTGCAGCATTCGTACATGGCGGAGGATTTTACAGTCAAACTTACGGACTGGTTGGAAGGATGCCTACAGCTGACGGAATCACGGCTTGGATTCGTCCGAAAAGTCAACGCAGCATTGTAAGTAAGTAAAGGTTTTCCAGTTCTGGGCATAGCGCAGCATGCGAGCTAAGAATTCAAGAACATAATTGAAAAGTATTTCGTTCTATCAGTTAGTCAACCACATTAGGTACGTCACAGCCGTTTGCATATCGATAGTCGGATTCCGATTTTGCAGCGCTCAGGATTCTTACTTACAGAATGTGTCGAAGTGGGCGTATAAACAAGAAAGTGAGAAAAATAAACCATCGTCGGAAAGATTACCTCCTAATGCGGGTGCCCCACAACGATCTGTCAAGATTTTTGTTTATCAGCTCCAAATTCACAAACAAGTTTTCTAAGCCTTGAAAAATCAAAATCCGAATATCGATTTACAAACGCCTGCAACCAGGGGGAAACAGGATTAATGTGAGTAGTATCTGGGCGCTACCTGACACTCCGGGCTCCTGCATATTCCGGAGGGAGGAGGCCAAAAGCGGCTGATTATCGCGAGTGTAAGAGTATTCCAGTAAGCAAGAACTTACTTTCGGCAGTTTATTCGGATCAAATTTATACTCCCACGAATCCAATCATTGACTCAAACTGGATTCATCCTCCAAGTTGACAAGATCCCTCACGCGTCTTTCCGTGTCTTTCCTCGATCTAACAAATGGTATGAAGTCTTTATCCACTCGAAGCCATTTGACGGACTTATCATCATTGTAGCCCGTCTGTCAATTCTTTCTCCGAGGGCAATGTAAATTCGGGGATAGCTGCAGGAATGAACATCCTGCAGATTCGAGGCAATCAGGTTTCGGTGGTATGCTGGTACTTTTTGCTTCTATTTACATACAGACGCTGATAATTTCTCTTATTTAAGGTAACTCCTGGAACAACAATCGAAATGCAAGTAGCAATGCAGCCGCCTCAGGCACGAGTGCCAAGTCCGAGCTACCATACAAGTATGTGCTTCATTTTGTGGTTTATCTCGAATCATTTATTGAAAACGCCTATATTACAGCGATGCAAACATAAGGAATGATCTCGACCCAAAGACAGAAAAGCCAATATGGCCTCTCTCATGTTACGCGCCTTTCAAAGGCGAGACTACGCTAATCGAGGGACTTGACATTTCCCCAGAAGAGATGAGAGTGAAAGCTGCAGAAGCTGTGAAAAGAGGAAACATTGCTGAATATGTCAGTGCAAATGCACCCACGAGCTCCTTGTATAACGTTGACCACTTTCCAAACTAGACACAATACGAATCGAATCAGATCGCCGCCGCCGAACAGGCTTATAACGTCAGTGGCCTCCTTGAGCAGCATTGCTTTCAGCCTTTTGCTGATTCCCTTCTGAAATCATCGTAGAATGTCCGTACGAACCTGCAACAAGCCCTCGAACAGGCGAAGAGACAAAGTCGACTTGTGTCCAACGCTGCTGCTAGCTCTTCCTCCACCTCCACCAACGCCTTTGCTTCTGGTTCCGGTTCTACTTCCGCTTTTGGCGGCGGAAGTAATGCAGGCTCAGTCTTTGGTTCGACCTCGACGCCTTCCGCCTTTGCAGGAGGTACTTTTGGAGCCACCACGACTCCATCTGTTTTTGGGGGTGGTGGTAGTGGTGGTAGTTCTTTTGGTGCACCCAATCCGACGCCCTCCGTATTTGGTTCAACCCCTACACCTTCCGCGTTTGGATCGTCGTCGACGCCTTCTGCTTTTGGTTCAACTGCTACAACAAGCACGAATGCTTTTGGTAAACCTGCATTTGGTCAACCTGCCTTTGGACAAAGTGCATTTGGCCAACCCACTGCTTCGACGTTGTCTGGTCCACCCACTACAACGAACACGTTTGGCCAATCTGCATTTGGCCAGCCTGCCGCCCCAGCTACTTCAGCGACATCTACATTTGGTCAAGCCAGCACCTCTTCCTCATCCTTAGTTAAACCGGCTTCAGGAGCATTTGGTGCATTCGCCGGGTCTGGAGCGTCATCGTTTGGGGCGGGTGCGACGCCTTCCGCTCCGTCAACATCCGCGGGTGGTGGCGGATTCTCAGCGTTCGCTGGACAGCCTGCTGCCTTTGGTTCTGGTGCGCCAGCGACCAACGGGAGTGGAGGTTCTGTATTTGGCCACTCTGCATTTAGTCAGCCGAGCACATCCACGACCACAGGAGGAAGCGTGTTCGGACAACCTCAGACGCCTCAGACACAGAACGCTTTTGGTGCCTTGGCCGGAAAGAATCCAAGCACGAATACAAGCAATGTGTTTGGGACGTTCGGAGGAGCTGCAAATCCCTCTTCCAATGTGTTTGGTGCCACGAACACGAATACAGCGAATCCACTTAATCCAACCGCAACCACCAGTACAAACCCACCCAGTACAATGTCCGCGTTTGCACCTATTAATCCCACCGGATCATCGTCAACTCTCACGGTACCAGCATCTGTTCCGGGCGGAATTACACCCAGCATATCTATGGCTTCTGCGAACTCCGGTGGTTCTGGAGGCACCAACCCATTTGGTGGAGGTACGAGTGGCTTCGGAGGTGGTGTAGCGAGTGCATTTGGAAACAACAGCGGAGCATTCGGAGGAGGACCTTTTGGTGCAGGAACTGCATCTCCGATGTCAGTCTTTGGAGGTCCATCACCCGTTGGTGGGTTTAGTGGATTCGGCTCTAACACTAGCACTGCTGCTCCTCCAAAACCAATAGCTGCCAGTGTCACTGACTCGACACTTGATTTCTCTGCGATGCTCGCTTCACTCGGCCCTTCTACTTCGAAATCAGCTCTGTACAAACCAGGATCAACTCCGTACGATTCGCAGCTTCCGAGTAATTATGCCGAGATGCTCCCCAAGAGGGTTGGAGAAGCATTTAAGATGGAGAAGTTTGTCTGGGGGTGGGTTGGGTTGGAAGACGAGAGCAACAAGAAAGATGGTGTGGTGAAAGGAGTTCCGGAATGGGTTCCTCCTGTTGATGTTAGGTAGCTTTGTCAAAGTCTGGTGTGTGCGTGTACCGTAATTTTTATCTTTGCATATGGCATTCAAATTGCTTTTGGGAAGCCCTGATGGAATCAAGTTTAATAATCGTACCTGCACCTGCCATGCAGGACCAAGATGACAACAGGTCCAACAGACGGGGCTTGGGTATTCGTCGACTAAGGACATACTGTTGTTCGCGGACGAAGCTATACTGGTATCCACGTTTGAGAGGAGGTAACGTGCCAAAAAGAGATGATCCAGCAATCCTTGCGCCTCGACCTTCGCGTCGCCTTGCCTCGCAAAACAAAGCACTTGACTTGACCGGCAGTCAGCTTGGGAGTTTAGCATAACTCCCTTGGTCAGCCAGAAGGCAAGTCAGCACTGGGGAAGCATCAATCTATGCGAAACTTCAACATCTTTAAAAGATTGAATAACATACGAAAGTGAGTGCAAACCTAAACTTCTCTGCAATAGCTGCAACTGAATCATCCGAAATCAAAGCTTTTCTTACATTCAACGCCCCGCCACCAGCAGAAAATGTGCATTCGTCAACATCAACGCTGCTTCTACAACAACAGAAAAGGAAACAAATACTCCTCGAGAATCGAAAGAAGTGATTGTCGAGAAAATGAGGAGACTGTCGGCCCGAACACCACAGTTTTTGAATACTTAATGCACCTGGAAAATATGAAACCTTTGCCAATGACGAAGAGATGAAGCAAGCGTACTATCTAGAAAGCATAGAGTTAATCAAGAAGTTTACTGGTGCTAGTAAAGTTGTCTTATTTGACCACAGTACGTTCTTGCATTGCTCTAGCCATAAGATTAGCACTAACATGGCCCCGTAGCTGTCCGTCGGCGCCGACCTGGCCAGGTAGACGATAGCCCCAGTCGCCGCCAACCGGTCGAGTTCGTCCACGTTGACCAAACCACTCAAACATCCATCACTCGTGTTCACCGTCACTTACCAGCAGATGAAGCACCCAAGTTACCCGAGGAACAGTTCCAAATAATCAACCTCTGGAGACCTATTTTGCATGCGGCTTCCGATCAACCTCTCGCGCTGTGTGACTATCGTAGCGTCGAGCCCGAGAAAGACAATTTCCCGCTTGCTCTCGTATATCCTGACAGAGAAGGAGAAATTATGGGAGTTAGTTATAGTGGAAGTATCTCAGAGGGATGACTTCCGATGAGATAGTCTTGATCAAGTCGTGAGTTTACCCGAACGAACGTCGTCAAAATTTTGCTCAGCTATGATTCTATCCAAGACGGCAAGATGGCCATCTTCACGCCTCATACAGGGTTTAAAGACCCATCCACTCCCATGGACGCCCCGCTCCGAGAGTCTATTGAGGTTCGGGCTCTTGGGTTCTGTGACTCTCAAACTTCTGTAACACAGGATGATGGCGCTGGGGTTTCCAAAGTAGGTTTCAGTGGAGGTGTTACTTAAACCTGCGTTAGTTTGCAATAAAAATATGAGTATGTCAGTTATCCGTTCCAGCTCTCGTTTTTTAACCGAGAACATGTCTACTCAGGTTCTTCTGTACTTGGCAATCATGAAAACAAAGACTTTTGGCAATAATATAATTTATCTTATCTTATCTATATTTACTCTTGTTTGTAGTTAAGCCCAAGACGTGCAACTCCGTCTTTCCCAAGGTTGTCCCTCCCGCCTGCGCACACCATGCGCCATGCTCAAGGCTTAGGACACTTCATCATCAACTCGACACGAGAGCTCGGACTGGGTATAGCTTTGTAACATCCAAGTCGACTGTAAAAACCTTTTTCGTCCATCAGCGCCCGTTAAATTCCATGGATCTTCATTATCGGCAACATTTTCGCCACCAGCCACCATGGCTCTCTTCCTCCCAGTAGCCCCTCTCGTAGCGCAAGATTGAATGCTGTTAGGGTTAGAAGGTCTTCAAATGTACCCGGAAGTGGGTCTCAAGTCGTATGACTTGCCGCTCTTACCTAGCTGTTGACTCGGCGTCCTCCTACTACCTCGACGATGGTCCTTTGCTTCATCCCTGGGTAACCCGATTTGAAGCTCAAGAAAGGTCGCCAATGGGATCGAATACCCTTTGTTGGGAACTTGGGGATGGGTCCCGAGCAATTCCGATTGTCTCGCCGCTCTAACCTTGTTATCAATCTCGCTCGCACCTGCTTTGTAATCTTGTTCCTTGAGCACGGATCGCAAGCACGGACCCCAAGCCACTCTAGATCTGCTGTTATACTCCGCCCTAACTATCTCGAAGTTCAAGACGGCTTTCGGTGAATCAACTACCCTTTGTTGGGAACCTGGGGATGGGTCTCGAGCAACCTTGGGTTGTCTCGCCGCTCTAACCTCGTTTGTTGATTTCGCTCATGGCTACTTCGATTGATTAGGTGGGTGGGGGGTTCAGCTGGATGGGATGGCACGGCCAGACCCCTGCGGAGTTTGCGTGGACCGGTTCCACAGTGCCAGCCATATTCCCCGCATCCATCTCCAGATCCCACTATGCACCCCAATCGTCACCAAGAATCCTAAAGAACGAAAACCTCGATGGAGGTCCCCAATTTATTTCTTCGTCGTTTTACGTGGTCTTGCAGGATCCGCGCAGATGGATAACGCAGGTCCTCCGAGCCAACTTCTTATATTCAAGCCTATCTCAACTCATACTACCGCATTTTCACCTCCGTCAAAGTTGCGTTTTATGACGCTGAATGTACAGAAAATTGAACACGGGCGGTCTGGGCGCTCAGTATCAAGCAACCCACATCCCCCTCCACCTCTCCCCGCACGCTTCAACATGGCATCGGCACTCATACCCCTGTGACTTCAAGCCGACCTTACCCGCGTCGCCTTGCACTACCGCCACGATCCAGCTCATTCGAGCATTATTTCGAGTCCACCAATTTCAGACCAAAGTCTGATGTTCAAACTGTCGGCGCTTCCTCTTCAATTTCTCGATCTCTCACAGATAGCCCAATCACCAGTCTACAAGCCAACACCTTGAAGTTCGAAGCAGCGGCTCAACCTGGTGGTAGCTCTCGTTAATCAAACGGGCTAAAGGTTCGATCCAAGATGATGGTGCCGCATCGACCGATCATTAGAGCGCTGGAATCTGAAGGTCTGAGAGGCTTGATGTGGTTTTTGGTCGCGTCGCAAGATATCGAGTTTTTGTTGACATTGGGCTGGAATGAAATGGATGGAATTGAACAAGTGGATGGAATAGCCGAATGGGAGGCTGATTAAGTCTGGTCCTGCTCATGCTGCTGGTACTGTCGACGTACCGAGCGGCGTGTACCCTTCTCGAATCCACACTACGACTAGCCATGGCTCAACACCCTCTACCCTCACTTTTTCCTGTGGTTGGATGGTTGGTTTCAACGTTTCAGACTTCAACCACCGGACTACAAAACCACCGAATTATTGTCAGGTGCTGGCCTGTCGCTCGGGACCTCATATATCCATCTACTCGGAGTTTAATTCTTCGAACTTCAAGCTTACACCCAACCTCGCCCTTCACTAATGTTGGATGTTCAGCGCTCGATCTCCCGCGTTCTCGAATACCAATCACCAACCCCGAGAGTCTGCGACGCCCAAGAATCGGGTTGTCTGCATTGGACGTCGATATATGTGGCGGCAGCCTAACCTCTCAAATTTCGAGCCCCAGCTTTGACCATTACCCTCAATTCCAAGCCAAATCTTCAGGGCGCTCAATGCTTCCAGATCTCCTGGCGCTCGCTGTACTTGCTTTCGAGTGCAAACTTGCATATCCTCCAGTCCCTCCCGATAGTCTCTCTAAACCCATCCTCGAGCTGCGAGCACATCTCTTTGAGTTGATGGCTCGGTGTTGATGAGTTTAGTGGATGCGCTAGGATAGAGGTATCAGCTGCGCGGGCTAATCAGTCGATGAGTTGAATGTGTAAATGCTGTCTCTACTGAGGTTCGTCCTTTATCCTCTCAACTTTGCGCCTATCCAGGGTATTGACTTTTATCTGTACGGCAGTTCTATCTAGTATTCGAAAGACTGGCTTGCATAGTTTTTGAGAAATCGAGAATTAGAGGTTTAGCGTAGGGTATATGTACCTTGATGACTAGCATCCTAGCAACGCTTCACGCCCGTTCATGCCGAAATATGCGATGGAGTTCTAGTTCAGTCGGCTTTCGGACTGGTGGCATCTCATGGCGGTAGACCGGCTTTGCCGCGGGCCCTCTGGCGGACGGAGACGATACATTTTGGCATCTCTATACTGCACGGTTACCCGTACACTGCGATCTCCTGTAGGAATCGTTGAGATAAATGTGCTATTGAGCGAGACGATATCATTGCAGGCACCGGAACCGTTGATTTTCAGAATCACTCAAAGGAACTGTAATTGCTCCCAATTCACTTGATGGATGGACCGATTCGAGCTTTCAGAAACTCGTTGACCGCAGTTGCCATGTACGCTGCTCCGGCCAAATTGTATCCTCAGTCCCCATACTCATATTCTACTTTGTAGACGACAATCGGCTGAATTTACGGCCCTGTACTCCACCTCGGAAAGTAGAATGTGTCCAATTCTATGCAATCGCTGAGATGAACAGTTCTGCACCTAGGTACATTTTAAAAAATCTAACTCTCTAAAAACCGGTTTAAAGGACCACATGTAATGAACTTCCACTCCATCGCTCGCTTATACCCTGTCGCCGTATTTTTCGAGCATCGATAACATGAAGGGGACGCCGTAGCCTTTTTTGATCTCTCAGAGCAATTCGTCCTCGGTTCTTTTTTTCCCAGTCAGTCTCGTTGATTCCAAGTTATATCTAAATTTTACTTCGAACGAGGAACTCGGTATCCCCACCACGCTGCCAACTAGGACGTTTTTGAACTATTGGCAAATGGCCCGAGATTCAATCATCGCAGGCTGACGAGTCCTGGTCTCGTCCTCGAGTGATTACGATTTAGGAGGGGGTCTTGGATTGCTCTCACACCTTCTATATATGTTCTGATGCGTCCATGAACGATCTCTGAGAGTGACAATCTTACAATCTCAAGTCTTGGGATGTGTTCACCCTCAATTGAGTGACGAAAGCATGGAGCTTTGTGTAAGTCTATCACTTGCAATAGGTAGGTATGAAGCTAGAAGAACGATCATAGTGTATTCCATATAGACATAAGCGGGTAAGAATGAAATGAGTCGACGCATTGCGATTATCAACCACACTTCAACTCATTGACTAACTGGCTCTACCAGCCACCGACGCGAGGTGGCCTGAGCCAACCATAACCACAAACCGCCACCTTCGACTCGAACTTCTAAATCCTGCTTCAATCGGTAAGAGTCACTGGTATAAGGACCGATGGTTTATAGTTTGATAGTTTGATGATTTGGCTAGTGAGGTCGCAGTGGCTAGTCCTCTGATCTTCGAGCGATGAGGGCGAAACAGCGTTGAGATTGGTCCTCTTTGCGAATATACCACTTTTGAGAGCGAAAGAGCAGGGTTGGTGTAGAAACGAAGTGACCAAGCTTGGTCTGGCTATGTGGTGAGGCTGTGGTTTGATGACTGGTAAGCACAAGCTCTAAGTCGAGGTCGCAGTTGAAGTTGAGGTACCTTGAGAAATGAACAGTGGGTACGGACACTGACGTCCGTTGAGTTGGGAGTTGAGGAGAAGAAGGTTGGAGAGTTTGGAGGTGGCATGATACGATGATAGTGAGTGTCCGTCGTTCAAACTCGATATGCTCCATGATCCCACTGGGTGACGAGACGCATGTCATGTTTTGAGGGGTAAATGTGACGAGAGCATTGCGGCGACGGGACACGGAGGTGTAAGCGAAGATGTTATAGTGAGAGGCCCAGAATTGCGAAGACTCGGAGGTAATCAACTCATTGTGATGTTCGAGGTCATGAATGCGATTTTCGCCAGGGACTAGTGGCTAATGTTTTCGATAAATAGGTCTTCGGTCGTTGGCAAGATGAGACGGCACAAGGCAAGCTCTAGATCATGGCAGAAACTTTCGACAGATTCAGCAAACACTTGAGGCGAAGGGACATGTAACTGACTGTTATGAATCAGGATGGCCTCACAACTGTCGTGTGTAGCGTTAAAAGAAAAAAAAGCGATTCAAGTGGCCAAAATACTATAGCGAAGTTTTACAATGGCGTTGCAAAGACACCTGGGACCAACGAGAATGCAGTGGTAAAGTTTTGAGCACCGGCACCAATTGACCTGTGGGATTTCTCAACACTTTCCACACTTTGTTTTCATCAAGAAAAGTGAGAACCTACAACCCTGCTCTAACATGTCAAGTATTATTTTCGGAATATCTCAAGGTTATACAAGTGGTGGATGGCTCAGAACTACTCGACTTTTCTTGTACAGCGCAAGCAAAGCCAAACACCGCGCTTTCCTCAGTGCTGTGCTCTAAGACTATTGGCGACTACTCACCACTAGCGCGATGAGCAACCAAGGGGCGTCTGGGAGCACCCAAAGCGAAAAGCCCAAGGGGTTTCTTGGGCGCCTGAAGAACTTCTTTCATCTCCCTTCATCTGAGGTATCTACCACCAATTCAGCCAAGGTTTCCAACGACATCTCCAGGCCATCTTCATCTGGATTCAACCAGAGCCAAACGACACTCAACGATCCCGTTAACTCTGGCACAACAATTCCCGTCGCACAATCATCTTACCAGCAACATTCCGCCCGGCCCACCTCCAAAATAAAGGGCGCCTTTGGGTTAGCTTGGGATGGTCTTGACACCGCACTTCGTCTCCTCAAGGAATCTTCAGATGCGTTTCCACCCTTAAAAACAGCCGTTGGTGGAATTGTCGCCCTCATCGATCTTGTTCAGGTATCAAAATCTGCTTAATTGTTGTCATACGTTTCTCAAGTGAAATAATAGACAACCAAAGACAACAACGGAGACTATCAACGGCTGGCAAATGAGCTTGCGAAAATGGCAATTCTTCTCGCTCCACATGCCTCGAAAATAAAGGAGGATAAACCTACGAAGGACACGATAAAGTAGAACCCTACATACTGCGAATCTATTGGTCTGAATCTAATGAATCGGTTTAGGTTGATTGAAGCGGAACTGGATGGCATCCTGGACCAACGAGATCGTGGCGTGATTAAACGGACAATACAGGCGAACAAGGATAAGGGTGACATTATAAAATGTCTACGTCGAATCGAGAATCTCTTTCGGCTACTCCAGGTGAGCACGCCCATCCTGCTGTGAGTTATCCACACTCATTAATTCGTAGATCGACTTTAGTCTGCAAACGTTAGACACGGTACAAAAACTCCATGAGGTATGACCTTTCACCGGCTCTGAACACCGGTCTAACCGTCACCACAGGATACAACGTTGGATAAATTGTCTCCGATCGACGACGCACGGTTCAACTCTTCCTTTGCCTCAACAGTCCATCGACAGAGTTGTACACCAGAGACTCGAAAAGCTGTTCTTGCCTTGTTACAGGAATGGGCCGACAACCCGGACGCCGCAAAGGTGTTTTGGATGAGCGGAATCGCGGGGACGGGCAAGACGACGGTTACCTACTCGTTCTGCGAATGGCTGGAGGCGGAACAGCTGCTTGGCGGCAACTACTTCTGCTCTCGTCTCACTGCTCAATCCAGCGAACCGCAACATATTTTGCCTACAATAACCTTCCAGCTTGCCCAACGTTTCCCGGACTATCGAACTAGGATTTGCGACATTCTCAAACAGGATCCTGGTATCGCCAAATTGAATATCAATACACAGTTCCGAAAGCTGTTGCTAGAACCGATGGAGCAGCTCCAAGATCATTTTCCTCGGAATATCGTCGTGGTCATTGACGCATTGGACGAGTGCAGCAAGACCCTCGACATCGAGTCTTTCCTCCAGCTTCTTCTCACGGAGTATCAACACACTCCTCTCAAGTTTTTCCTTACCAGTCGGCCTGAACCGGGTATTCGGGCCAAACTGGAAAGTAAGGTGGATTCCTCTTCCAGGATTCGTCTCCAGGAGATCGAGGAGCACATCGTCCAAGCCGATATCCAAACCTACCTAAAGCACGAGCTGTCGCGGGCTGATGCGTCGGAAAAGGACATACTGCAGATCGCCCAGCAAGCTGACAAGCTCTTCATCTACGCCGCAACACTTGTCCGCTACATCGGAGGTGATTCCTCTCGTCTTCGGAAAATTGTTGGTGGAGCAGCAGGTTTGAAGAAGCACCATACAGAGCTAGATGAGTTGTACGAGACCATCATGTCGAGTGCATGTGACCGTAAAAAGCTGGAAGATGATGAAGTCAACGCTTTCCGTGCCATACTTGGGACGGTCGTATTTGCGAAAGAACCACTGACAGTCAAGGGGGTGGCGTCGCTTGTTGGCAAGGACATTGGCGAGACGCGAGGGATCGTTGAGCGCTTGCGTTCGGTTCTACATCTTCAAGACGGAGATGATGGACTCATTGCCCCTTTCCATGCTTCCTTCCCCGACTATCTGACAACGAAGGATCGGTCGAAGGATAATCATTTCGATGAACGATGCGAGGAAGAAAAGATGGCAACTAGGTGCTTTGACATCATGAAGGCAGAGCTTAAGTTCAATATTTGTAATCTTGTCTCGTCCTTCGTTTTCGATAAGGATGTGCCAGACCTGCCAGAACGTGTCAAGAAGAACATCTCATCGGCTCTTTCATATGGGTGCCGATATTGGGAAAACCATCTTGCTGAGGCTGAGTTGACAGAGGGGTTGTGGAACCAGTTGAACGAGTTTTTGACGACGCGGCTGCTTTTCTGGATGGAAGTGCTGAATCTTGTGGGTTATATGTCGCGTGGAGAGAGCATGCTGGGGAATGTGGTCGAGTGGGCACAAATGACAAAGGTGAGGTTGAATCTACTTGAATGGGGCACAGTGCTAACTGACTGGGCAGTACTCATCTACGGAAGTGCAAACACGGTTAAAAGATTATCGTAACTTCACCATGGAGTTTGCAGCATCTGCGTGTCGACTGAGTACACCTCATCTTTATGTCTCGAGATTGGCATTTTGCAGGAGAACAAGTGCTGTCTACAGCCATTACTACAACAACGCGAATGGACTGATCAATGTCAAAGGGTCCGCATTAGAGGGGTGGAGTAGTGGCGAAATCTGGAGATGGGTTGAGCAAGCAGCAGTTTCATCGGTTGCGTTTTCGCCTGATGGTCGGCGAGTCGTCTCTGGCTCAAGCGACAAGACAATACGTGTTTGGGAAGTAGAAACTGGTCAAACAGTAGCTGGTCCATTTGCAGGGCACAACCACT